>NSMO01002516.1:35030-68890 GCA_002588565.1 Coelastrella sp. UTEX B 3026
GGAACAGTAGATGAATCGTTAGATGCCGACCGCCACCAACAGGTGTTGCAACAGTGCGCATGCTTATAGCCACGATATTGGTGTTGCACTCTGATTCAGACTGGCAAGGCAGTTGGCCGAATGCAGCCAAAGTACCTCACAACAGAGGATGACTAGCATACTGGCAGCTTCCTGTTTCTATTGACAAGCTTGGCCATATGTTCAATGTTCACTGCAACAGCATATATGTTACTACTGCACGCCATGTTGCTTTGTTGAGCACCCAACACAGTACGCAGGCCATGTTATTTCAGTAATATTCCTGCTTGGTATGTATGTATGTTCGAGTATGTATGCCGGTTGTGGGCTGGGCACATGGCTCACAGCAACTGTTGATGTGTCATGGTCGGCCAACCATTGGCGTCCACCATCTTTGAGTGGCTCTTCATCTTGGCACACGAGGACTTCTTGGCTGTGCTTCCAAGTGGTCTTGCGTGCAAGCTTGTGTGTGGAGTCGTTCCTTCAAGCTTTGAACTGTGTAGTCGTTCAGGTTTTGTAGCTGCTGCCCCGGCATGCTCCATGCTTATTCCTGCATGGCCCCTGGGAACTCTAGTGAAGTATTGCACCAACAGCACTGCTGGCAGCGCCTGTCACAACCGCTGGGCAGGATCTATATGCGTTCTCAGCTTGGTAGTTCAACCCTGCGAATGCCTCAACTCAATAAACATGGCATTTTCTCTAGTCGATCTCAAAGGCTGCAAACCGGTCAACCCAATTGCAGCCGCATCTGCAACGCAACAGAAATCAAACTTCATAACAGCCTATGTTGTGAACATTGAAAGCGAGCATCAATCAAATGCAAAAGTATGCGTGCTGGTGTATTGCAAGAAGAAGAAGAATTACAAAGCTGGCTTGCATGCACTGCAGGGTCCCCGCACTGCCTGATTTCACGGCTGTCACTCACATGTTCCAACGGCAGTGTCAAGCTTGTCAAGCATCGCATGTACTGCTGCGATCTTTTGGCACATCTTTCATCATAATGTGCCAGCAGCTCGATCTGTGTTGGGCAACGGCATATGGGGTAAGGCTCGACTTGTGTTCCACGGTGTTCGGTCCATACCTTGTATGTACTGGTCAACTTTGATGAATGCTCGCTTTTTATTTCAGAAAACTGTTAAGAGGTTTCTACTTCTGTTGATGCACGACATGTGCCAGCCTAGCATATGCCCTGCCAGGCCTAGGGCAGGGTTGCATGCTCACGTTGCAGGGTTGTGCTAGCTTGCTGAAGCCTTTATGTGAACACATGTTACAGTGATCCTGTGCAGTTTCTTCGTGCCCCTTTGAGCGATGTTCGCCGGCAGTTCGAAGGCCAGGCGCCTGGCCTGGCGTGGTTACACGCACAGCTCGTCAAGACGTCCAGGCCTATCAGAGCCCTGCAATCGTACCCAACAGGATACCGACCTCAAACCGTGTGCTCTCATCCCAAAACAAGCGACTGATACGACTGATAAGCTCTTCTGATATCCGGACCCCTTGGCCTGCAGTGAGGAAGAGTTTCAGCCTACAAGCGGTGAATAGCACTGTGAATCACGCTAAACGGGATCAAGTCTGACGGCAGCGTCCACCACAAGCAGGCAAGTGTCTCACAAGCCAGATAAAGCAACAGTCCCAGAACGCAAAACCGTATCGAAACTTTGCCTAGGCCTGGCTGGCACGCTGCGACTTCAATTGCGGCGCGATGTGATGTTCGCAGGTATGGCCGTCAAGGAAACCAAGAGCAGTGAGGGACTGCTGACTGTGCTGGGAGTCGTAGGTGGTCTGATGGGCAGTGCGCTGCTCGGCGTGCTTCTGAACCCGCCCACGGTGAGTGCTGCTGCTGCTGCTGCGAAACCGAGCACTGTTTGGTGCATCATTCATGCATTGTTTCTGTGGCTTTGCCTGTCCCTTGAGACGATGTCTGTGGCCTGCACCAGCTTGAAGCATGAAACACCTACTGATCCGCAATGGCTGCTCGCCCAGTCGTAACTGTTCACACCGGTTGTTGCTGATTAACAATATTTATATTAGTAACAATACTGGATCCGCACCCAGTCATGGTGCACCGCATAAGTGCACTCACTGTTATCAAAGCAGCAGGCTGTATGCAGTACAGCAAATACCTCAGGCACTGGACCATGAACTGTGCAATGACCCGGCAACCTAGTACTTCATCTCAGTTGCCGCATCCTGTTGCATTGAAAGCGCCATCGTATGTTTGCTGTTAGTACATGTGCAGTTTGCTATACAGTACTTGAAATCTACAGAGTCATTTGAACACTTGATACGTGATAGTGCCCACAACCAAGCAGCTTATGCTTTTGAACCAATTGTGACGCAACCAGCTGCACGCGCTATGTAAGTATGTATGCAACATGTGGCGCAGCCCTGCAGGCAGTTTGCCAGCCTCGAACCAGTTTTGACGATGTTGCACTACAGTGACCAACGGGGAACGTCTCAGACCGTGACCCTCCAGGCATGCATTTTCTGGTGTATCACCAGAACAATGTGCTTGTGCTGCTTGTGCTGCTGCTGCTGTTGACAACAGGTACTGCAACAACCCAGCCAAGCAGGCGTGCAAGGGCTGTGTGCCAACAGCACACAGCAATGCACTTCCCTGCAAACGATGTTCACAATCAGCGTGACATTCAGCTTCACCCTGGTCATGCTGAGTGTCATCATGTGCTTGGGGGTGGCAATGGAGTTTACCGCCTGGCTTGCCCTTGCTCTGATCTTTTTCCAGCTCTCTCTATGGGGCTTGGCTGTGGCGCTGGTTGCTGCGGCCTGGATGCTCATGCACAGCCAGGCAGCCATAGCAGTCAGTGTGATGATGGGAGTTCTGGTGTCGGGCAGCCTGTGGGCCCTCCGTCCGCCACTGTGCCTGGGATGGTATATGTGTTTCAGGCCCGGCAATGTATCAGATGTGCTGCACTGGACGCTTTCAGAATCCTGGGCCAGGTGCCACATCGTCAGCCGCATTGCCATGGTGCGCGTCTTGCTGAGCTGCGGCGCTGATGTCAATGCGGTGCAGCGCCACGCGCCGCTGCCAATAGATGACACAGGCGGTGATGGCCAGGCTTCATCTTGTGTGGCCAGCGGCAAGAAGCCAAAAGCCATCCTGGTAACGCCACTAATGAGGGCAGTGGTCAACCCTTGCGTCTCAGCTGACTTGGTGCACCTGTTGTTGGACAAAGGTAAGACGTCATATATGAGGCCCAGTTGTTCGCACAACGATTGCCTATCACACCGCAACGACCACCTAGGGTCTCCACCCAGGGTCTCCACCTAGGGCCCCCGCGAACTTTCAAAGTGGGGAGGTGTGTAGCAGGCCGGGTGTCCATTATTGTGGCATCTCTGATCAGGCCAAGTGTTTTGGGGCTGTAACATTCATAACAGTGGTGTGGGCTGGCCACTCCATCAGGTGTATTGTTCAATGCCGCTTTTGCCAACATCTGATGTATAGGGGCCACCAAATGGGACTTCACTCTGCTCCACTTATTGTTAACGCCGCCTTGGTCAGCACGTGTGTGCAGTCACCTGCCACCTTGTGTGTGAGAATTGTATTGACAGCAGCCACCCAGCCTTATGTGCTATGGTCAAGTGTTTGCCATGCATGCAGGAGCTGACGTGGACAGCAGGGACCACCAGGGAAGAACGGCACTCCACTTTGCAGTGCAGTGCAACAACCCAGATTTGGTAGAGTTGCTGCTTGACCATGGCGCAGATGCCGAGGCTGCTGACTTTGAAGGCAAGACACCCCTACTTATGGCCCTGATTGCATACTGGGAGTCAGGGGCAGACCGGGGCTTGGTCAAACGTATCAGAAAGGTAAGCTGACTGTTAGTGTTCAACACTGCAAGCGCTGCAACATCCCTAGGTGGTCAATGAGGATCTGTGCTCAGCACCGTGCTGTGACAGTTTGGAAAAGCATTCGTGACAACACATCATACTATGCGACGTATTGGGGCTCCATGCCCTCAGCCTGTAAAAGATATGTGGGCATGTTCCCATCGGGGTAAGGCCAGAATAGATAACCAACAAGGGTACCCACATCAATGAAACACACTTTGCCGCCATGGGCAGTTGCCCTGCCCGATAGAGACAGTGAGAGAGACAGAGAATCACAGGTGTACTGTCTGATCAGACACTCGAGAGTGCAGAGTGCAGAAGAACTAGAGATTGTATCACAATGCACACCCAACATGAGTAATGATTCACGAGTGAGTCATGAACCATCTTCTACAAAACAACTGAAACCTGAACGCTGATGCCTGCGTTGCAGATGCTTGAAGGTGCTGGTGCTGACACCGGCAAAGCAATGGAGATGGGGCATGACAATGTCTTGTTTCAAGCAGCAATGGCAGGAGACCTGGCACTCGTGCGGCATGAGGTTGAGGATGTTGGAGAGGATGTCAATCTGTTGGGTCAGCGCAGTCAAGGGCATTACATGACACCACTCATGGCAGCAGTTAGTCAAGACCATCTTGATGTTGTGGAGTACCTGCTTGAGCAAGAAGCTATTGAGCTGGAGGTAGCCACCAAAAACCATGGTGCGACAGCTTTGCACATTGCAGCAGCCTCTTCCAGGGTTGAGATAGTGCAGCTGCTACTTCGCCACGGAGCAAACATCAACGCTGACACCTGCCCGACAAGAAGCGACAACAGCAGCTGTAAGCCCATGCTAAGTTCATGCGCGCATGTTGCGCCATTGTATCTGGGGGCAACACCGCTTTGGGTGGCCTGCACTCGTGGCCGCACCGAGGTCGTACGCCTGCTGTTGAGCCACCGGCCTCAACCATTACTGGATGCGTGTGACGGCGATGGGAACACGCCACTCATGATGGCAGCTCGCAAAGGGCACACGGAGATCGTGCGGATGCTGGTGGAAAATGGTGCAAACATCTACAAGCATGACAGGCGGTACGCTGGCCGTCTAGCGCGTACAGCAGCGACCTATGCAGCCGCCGGCGGCCATGCAGATTCGCTCAGGATCATCCTGAGTGAAGATGCTGAGAAATCCAAGTTCTTCACCTGCCATGAACAGTTCACGGGACTCCTGGATTTGGGCAGTGGCAAGCATGAGGTGTTGAGTGTGTTGAAAGAGGCTGACGCTGCGCCAATAGAAGCATTGGCAGATATTGCTGCTGCAACAGATGGTGTTGCTGCTACAATAGATGGTGTTGCTGCAACAGATGTTGCTGCTTGCAACAATACAACTGCAAACCTAACCCGGCCGCGCTCGCTTGTGTGTGCAAGCGGCAGTGCATCTACAACACAAATGGATGGCATGGCTTCACCAGGCAATTCCTTGATGAGTGTAATTGGGGACAACAATGTCTAGATCATCAGCCTGCTACCTTACGGTGGGGCTGCTCAGCAGCATTTTGTAGAGCTGCTGGCAGCTGAGCCATGCTACTACTGCGGCTACAGCAAGGTTGACAAACATACTACTTGCAGCGTTGGGTGTGTTGCCTTGACATGCAGGGTCAGCATGTCAGGGTCTCTTGAACAGGTTGTTGAGGTGTTACTGTAGTGTTGCATCCTGGTGCGTCACCCTTTGACGCATGCAATAAGGGATGAAGTGGTCTTGAATTGACCGTCATCTCGGCGGGCATGTGGGTGTTAGCTGCCACCTGAAGAGGGCAAACCTGACAACAATGGCTCAATCCTGCAGACCCTCCTGAAAACCGTTGTGTGCCAGCCACATGGGGTGCATGCTTTGTTGTTGCCTTCTTGGAGAAGTGTGATCCCTCTAGGCCTAGACAAGATCAGGGGCATCACACTGAGCTCTGAATCTGGCAGACTGTTCGGCTTGGTTGCATGGGCGGTTGGTTGCATGGGCGGTTGGTTGCATGGACGGTGGATTGCATAGGCTGCTTACACAGGGACAGGAGAGTTTGTGGCATGCCGGTGCACGTGTAGCCGTGGATTTTGTGAAGCATTTTATGGATCACTGTCAAGAAACAGACCAGCTTCATAGGGTTTCTGAACGCGTATGATCTGGTGTGGGGAGATCTGCTCACACAGTGCTTGGCTGGCAGCATTGGTGCTAGGGTCATCATGTTGTTATGTGTGGTGAGTGTCTGGTGTCTTGTGTAGCCTGGTGTCAGCAAGGATATCCGCGACAACAGCACATTCCACTGGCTATCCCTTGTGACGGCGCTGGTGCTGATCTGAGTTGATCTGCTGGCAGACATTCTCATCGACGTGCGAATTCCAGTCAATTGCTTACCCGACGCCACCTACTGTGTTCGTGTGTAATGTTTGAATTTTTTGTAATGTGGCAAAGGCTTTTCTGCGTGTTACTACCGGCAGACACTTTTCTTCAACCCGGTGGGGCCCAGGGTCTTGTCGGCCGGTCACCAACGGACTCCGTTGGCTGCTTTGACGTGAACTGCATGTACATGTTGTTGCGGTGCTGCAGTGCGCTCTCTCGTATCGGCACCTGTGACCAGTGCATACCCGTCCAATATAATAATATCTATAAGCATGTATCAATGATATGATACTGTGATGTCAAGTGGCAAGCGACCGTCACGGTAGTGCGGTCCTCGACGGCTTTTCCAGCTGTCCTCCTAGCAGTATACTAGTAGGGACGGCAGGATACTTGGCAGGCAGAGTGGTCATATGAACAGCTGTGCGTCAGTTGCGGGCGTCACTTACGTAGCACAGTCCGCTGGCATAACCGCTCTGCTGCCCATGGATCGAGTTCTTCTTGTAGAACACTCTCTTGAAGGGCTTGTGCGCAGCTTTTTAATTTGACATCGTCGGTTGAATTGCGAAGCCTGACTTGAGACCTACTGTGCGGCACTGTGTGTTGGTCAGGCTGATTTGCCTTGAGAATCCAGTGCAACCAGCTGCGCTTTGGATCCAGTGCAACCAGCAGCCTTAGTTTTGGATGTGCTCTTGTGACCGCTGTACGGGGTGTCGTGCAGTTCTTCGAGGCCTTGTGAACGGACTGCTTTGGGTAGGTAAACTTGAGCCTCTTTCTTGGTGTGATATCCCTTTTGGGGTCTAAATTCATGAAGCGTGTCCTGTACCTGTGCGCGGTGTATTGGAGCTCTCGTCGCAGGGACCACATTTGCCAACGACGGTCGACGTGGGGCCGCTTCCGGCATCGGGGGTTCAGTCACCGTTACTGACCCGGCCGGTCGCCTGGTCCTGACCGGAGCCGCTCCTAGTAGGCCCGCCATCGGCGAATAGCAAAGATAGGTGCTGCTGTCAGCGGCGCTCCAGGTCGCTGTAACTCCCATGGGTTTTCCGGACGTCGATCGCACACGACCGCGACGTCCTGTTTTGAACCCTATGGCGCTGATGAAGTTTGTACATTTCACGTTGGACAAACCATCCAATTATTGTATACAATGCTATCTTACAATGGCAGTGTAGACCCGTAACAACTCACTCATGAAAGCTGCCCCGCTCGACCACTGCCTGCTTGCTGTTGTGCGGGCGCCAACAAAGGCTCTCTAACATCATTTGAACCACCATCTGCTGCCACTGAACCCTGCTGCTGCTGCTGCTGCTGCTGCTGGTCGTCGTTATCCTTGCCTCTCCAGCAGCAGAAGCACCATGTGAAACATGACAGCAGGGTTTTACACACCCGAACCACCAATACCCACACCTGCAGTATGTTCAGCACATAATTGTTCGTCACGGCAGGCAAGAAGCCAACTTGGCCGGGCATATATGTGTGTCAACCTTCCAATTGCCTGATTAACTGCATCATAGTATAATCATAGTATGAACCTGGCTGGGCACAAAAAGTCAATGTAAAACCACTGATAACGGACTTCGGTTATAACAGACAACGCAGCTTGCATGTTGATCAAATTTACGATGTTACCTGTGTAAGTGCATATGTGATTGCGCCGTTGACTCCCGCCGCTTTTTCCCGAGGTACCAGCCTCTGAGGCCTCAGTCTATGGCAGCTATCCACAGCAACGAAGACAGCAGCAGTGGTGCTGCAGACTGCTGCCGCCGTGGCAGCAGCACCCAAAAGGAACATGATCACCATTTGGTACCTGGACATAACACACAGTGGCAACATAGGACTTGTTATGATTTGTTATTTTGCTGTCAGCTCCTAGCAGTAACAGCTCATCAGCATCAGTAGCGTCCTGTGGCCGCTGCCAGCGCTCCTGTTCCCCCTTAACCTGGTACTTGACGTCCAGCACAAGGCCACATCATGTGATGCTGAAGGTATGAAGTTTGAAGATATAGACATTACATGCAGCCCTGCTTTCGTGTCAGCTGGCAATGGAGAAGCATGCTGGAGCCATAGGAACCCACGTTGCGTAGGGCCACCAAAACACCACCAGGCACCACATTAATGAACATCACCATCACCATGATGATCGAATATTGCCATTTGAAGAAACAAACAAACCAAGAAACATGTCATCTACCTTGCAGCTTGATCTGGGTTACTGCCACCCAGAAATGGTCCCATCATCATACCAGGTATCTTTGACACCAACCGAGCGCAGGCCACACTCTCATGTAAGCACTGTTGATGACCAGGCCCAATAATCTCCAACCAGATGCTACACGTTCACAATCATTGCAGCACAACACACACAGCCAACCAAGACAAAGACGGTTCGTGACCAAGTTCCATATACCTTGCAGCCTGATCTGGGTTACTGCCACCCAAGATTTGTCCCGTCATCATGCCGGGTATTGATACCAACCCCACCACACTCATTTGATTGAGCAAAGGTGTCATGGCCAGTCTCACACTTCGACCTAATAAGTCTTGAGTTGCTTCAGTGCGGCTGGCACCCAGAGCTAGAAGTTTCTCTATACGGTCGGCACCTGAACGTTGGCAGCAGCAGCAGCAGCAGCATCAGCATCTTGGGCGATCAAGCAGCTGCACAGCAACACCAAACCCACCACACTCATTGATTTGATACAGACATTATCAGGCGAATCTCACACTGCGACCCAATAACTCTTGAGTTGCTTCAGTGCCGCTGGCACCCAGGGCCAAGAGCTTCTCAATACGGTCGGCACCTGTGGGTTGGCAGCAGCAGCAGCAGAACGCTGTGGGTATCTGTCACTGGGCAGTCAGGCAGCTGCATAAAAACACCGCCCTACAAGGCATATTTGAATCAACAAAGGTGTCATGGCCAGTCTCACACTGCGACTCAACTCTTGTGTGGTATGAATGCAGCTGGCACCCAGAGCTAAGAGCTTCTCTATACGGTCGGCACCTGAACGTTGGCAACAGCAGCAGCAGCAGCAGCCGCACGTCATGGCAATGTGTCACTGGTCCATCAGCTGCATAACAACACCTTACCCTGCACGGCGGATCTGATTCCAATCAATTCACGCTGAGTACAAAGTGTGCGATAGCCAGCTCGTTGGTAAGTACTCCTCGTAGGGCCTGGCACTTGGTGGACTGCACTCACTCCCCTGTGTGTGGCTGGGAGTCACACCAGATACCCTGAGACAGCTGAGTTTATTACATGTGCCAGCTGGTGGGATTGAGTCTGGGACTCCAGCATCACAACTCTAGTGTCAAGTGTCATGCACTCCCCTACAAAATTCATCTGTGGCATTACCACGGACGTATAAACACAACTTTATACAAGAGATTAGATACCTACCCGGTAGCTCAGTGAGCTGAATTCCTCCATGACTGCCGACAAACCAATGCTTATTCCACTTATAGTGTTGCCCAGCACCATGCCCGGCATACCAATATTGAATATTGGTATGATATACTGTGCATTTGGGCGGTTCAAAAAGACACAGATAGACACTTAAAACACACAATAACCGCAAATTCTGGGACCAAATATGACAAAAATCAACTGACCTGAGCTGAATTCCTCCATGACTGCAGACAAACCAATGCTTATCCCACTTATAGTGTTGCCCAGCACCATGCCCAATATTGGTATGAGGTACTGTGCACTCCACCAGGGGTGAACGCCAATCACAAGCAGCAGGGCCCAGGCCATCACGCTGCTGCTGCAGACGGCAATTATGAGCCACGTATGCAAGAACATGCCCTGTGAAAGCAGCAGCAGCAGCAGCAGCGGTAACATGCAAGTATGTGATGTGGCAGCAGCAGCAAGCAGCAGTAGCAGTGCCCAGGCCATAACGCTGCTGCTGCAGACGGCGCCACGTATCCAAGAACATGCCCTGTAACAGCAGCAGCAGCAGCAGCAGCAGTGAAAATGCATCACATTGCAGCAGCAGCCTACCAGCATGTGCATTGTGATGTTCAGCTTGTCTCATGATCAACACACGTACACTCACAGCAACACACCGACTCTCCTGACCATGTAAAAGTGTACAAAAGGCTGCTGCTGCTGCTGCTATTGCTGCCACCCATGTCAGTGCTGCCGTTGCTGCTGTTGCGTTGCGTAAGTTGCGACAAACGCACGCAGGCACCTGCATCACAGGAACCTTGATATAGTAAATTTAATTTCTTGCTGGTCTGCCAATTGCTTCCAGTGCTTATCCAAACCAATAACATCGCATACTGGTGCAGTACTCAACTGTGCCTTCCTGGGCTAGTTCAAAGGCTGCTGCTGCTGCTGCTGCCATTAGGGCCACTGCCGCTGCTACACATGACCTGGCCAGTCCTTGCATCACACAACCTTGGCACTGAGTAAGTACTTGTGCTGCTAAGTTGAATTCACCAACTGCTTTCAATACGCTGCATACAGCTACAGTAGCAATAAACTGCACTCCGCTGTCCCATACTATGTGGGTCACGATATGCTGCTGCGAGCTGCTGCTGCTGCTGCCAACAATGCCACTACCACTGCAGCGCCTGTTGTATTGCGTGGCCGAGCAGAAACACAGGCAGTTGCGGCAGACAACCTGAAGCCTGGTACCTTGTAACGTTTAGCTGGCCATCGAAGTGCGTTAACAGCGCTGATCCACATCAAACATACATACAGATTCAGTTCTGAACTGCGCCTTCCTGGCCGAATCTAAAGGCTGCTGCCGCTGCTGCTGCCACCAGTACCCCTGTTACTACTGCTGCTGTTGCATGGCCAGCAGAACACACATGCAGTTGTCGCTTTCCCACACCTCAACCCTAATACCTTGTAATGCTTTGCCGGTCTTCCGATTGCCTCCACAGCGCTGATCCACACCATGAAGGCCGCATACAGCAGCACCAACCACGGCTGATTAAGCCGGAATATCGGCACCAGTATGTAACCCAAAAGACTGCATTCACAGCAGCAGCAGCACCACCACCAGCAGCAGCATGCAAGCACTTGATAACTTTAATTTCTTGATTTCAGCAAGATGCTTAAGCTAGCATACCATGTTTACAATGGAAGCAAGCGGTCAGGTCTGTACTTGGCAGCAGCAAAGCAGAATGGCAATGCAATCAGAGCGCTACTGCTGCTTCTGCTGTTGCTGCTGCTGGTGGTAACGGTCACTGGTGTCGGCAGAGAGTGTGTAAGATGCACGCCAGCTCCCCTTGTGCCGTGAACATTAACGACGACCCCTTACAGCACTACAAGCTGATGCTCGATGCAAGCATGCCAGTGATAGAATTACTGCTTTGGGTGTTGTTCATTTGCCTCTGAATTGGGGCGCGGGGCCGATAGCCATAGAGCTATGGTTGTTAGGTAGCTTATGTACATACAGCACTATAATCGTGTGTCCATTGGCCCCACTACGCTGTACCCTGCACTTGGCATGTCCTGCTGCTGCTGCTGGTGGTGGTACTGTGGTGATGCAGGTGCTGCTGCTGGTGGTGCTGGTGCTGCTGCTGGTGGTGCTGGTGCTGCTGCTGGTGGTGCTGCTGCTGGTGCTGGTGGTGCAGGTGCTGCTGCTGGTGCTGCTGCTGGTGCTGGTGGTGGTGCTGGTGCTGGTGGTGCAGGTGCTGCTGCTGGTGCTGCTGCTGGTGCTGGTGGTGCAGGTGCTGCTGCTGGTGCTGCTGCTGGTGCTGGTGGTGGTGCTGCTGGTGCTGGTGGTGCAGGTGCTGCTGCTGGTGCTGCTGCTGGTGCTGGTGGTGGTGCTGCTGCTGGTGGTGCAGGTGCTGCTGCTGGTGCTGCTGCTGGTGGTGGTGCTGCTGCTGGTGGTGCTGGTGCTGCTGCTGGTGGTGCTGGTGCTGGTCCTGATGGTGCTGATACTGTGGTGGTGCAGGTGGTGCTGCTGTCCAAGGTTGTGTGCAGATCATAGTATTCACCTGAGTTGCACCACACATCGTATTGCAGCTACCACTAACTGTGTATGAAGGCCCAAGGATAACCTGCCAGATCATGCAGCAGCAGCAGAAGACAGTGGCAGCAGCAGGGGCATGAAGCAGCAATGTGTCAACGTGTGCGAGCTGTTTGATCTGTTTTCCAGCAGCTAACTTGCAACAGGTCTGCTGCACAAGCTAAACCGCGGTGTGAGGAAATTCTTGCAGTGCATCACGTAATGATTCATTGTATCGCGGAAAGCCGGGACCCAGCATGAGCAACAGCAGCAGTTGCGGTCATCTGCTGAGATATTTCAAGAGTGAACTTTTCAAAAGCAGCCTGCCCCCCCCCCAATGTCACGTCGTCAACGGTGTCGGAATGCTTCGCTGATACATAGTACGTTTGGGTGTTGAAGACCAGCTGACAGGAACATTGCGTATATGTGCAGGGGTCTGTGGTGTGATATTCAGCTACTGCTGTCAGGACAGTAGCCCACCTGACAGACACGAGCGCCTGGAATACGATAAGCGCAGCTGCTAGCGCTACTCCAAGTACAGAGATATCTACTGCGCCATCTGGGCTATTGCTGGGGCCCTGCTGCGTGAGCCACTGCATTGCAGTCATCGCATCGAGGGAGTTCGCAGGCCTGGCAGCGACCAGCCAGACGTGATCAGCACCAGGTGGCGTGTAGTGCTGAAAGACGCTTGTGCGCTTTTATGGGGGCTCCTAGGACTGTTCGTGGGTGTTGCGCAACACAGTACGGTGGCCACTGTAGTGCTCCACACTTCTGGCTTGTGTCAAAGCAACAAGGCACAAAGCGCGTCGGAACAAGCTCATCTGCATGCGGCCCTTTGATGTCCTTTCCACCGAGGACGCCGGTCAACCTCTTGTTCAATTTCAGATACAGGCTATTCAAGGTAGCAACAGGGCCTGTTTTTCGGCGCTTGGAACTTTGTCATTAATACGATGTCGGCCCAAGATGCTTCTGTATCACACCAACAAGCAACATGGCTGCATAGTGGTGCGGGGAACATCTTCTATCCAGGGCGACACCCAGCACACACTGTGCGGCACTGTAAAAGTAACGGAGTCAATGCAACAAGATAAATGCGCTGGCAAAGCTGCAGTGCCATGCACTGTCTCAAGCTGACTGCTGCACACCCATAACCGTATGCCATGCTGGGAGAGGTGCCAGCTAACAAATGCTGCTGCCGCAACACAGGCTCTATGCAGCATGAGCTGGACTTCACAGGCTCAGTCACTGTTATAGGCTGCTGCACCCATCAGCACCACTACCGCTGTAATCCCCATCATGTTGATCAACATCATTAGCAGCAGCACACTCACTACACACCCAGCCCACTGTCAGGACTGCCTCTGTGGTTTTGTTGCACACCCGAAGCTGGCTCCGGTGTACCAGCTGATGGTTGCTGCTGCTGCTGCTGCTGCAGTCCACTCATGAGGGCAATCTGCTGCTGCTGCAATGCCGCCAGCTGCGCAGCCTGTGCTGTCAGCCACTGCTGCATACTGCTGCTGCTGTCAGCACCCGCCGCCGCTGCTGCTGCTGCTGGATCAGCAAAGTATGGACCAGCAGCGCTGCTGCCATCTCCAGCAGCAGCAGTACTGACACTGTCATCCTGCATGGCACCGTCACTAACCGGCACTGGACCAGTAGGCGACGTTATACTGCTGCCAACTATGCCAGCAGCAGCAGCAGCAGCAGGGCTTGTCCCTGATCCAAACCCTACCTCTAACCCCTGCTGCTGCTGCTGCTGCTGCTGGGTGCTCAGCATTTGTACACTACCAGGCAGCGCTGGCAAGCCCCCGCTAACAACGGTAAGCGGCAAGCCAGCTGCAACAGCTTGCAGGTTAAACATTGGACTGCTCGACGCATTACCCACAGCATTTCCCAACTGCGGCTCTGCAGCAAATCCAAAACCCCCTAGGCCCCCCAACCCACTTAAACCGCTGATCTGTGCTTTCATTTGTAACAGAGCTCGCAAGCAATCCGCCAAGTACGCTCGCATTATGGCTTGTCCTAATTGCTGCCTCAGTTGCTCGACTATGACAGATTGGTTGGTAATGTGGGATTGTGCGTCAGACAGCTGCTGCCGAATGCACGTAAGCTCGGCAGCAGCAGCAGCATGCTGCTGAGTGCGTGCTATCAGCTGCTGCTGCAGTTCACGGCGTTCTATTGTTAGATCATGTAGTAGGCCAGCTGTCGCTGCAACGTGCTGCTGCTGGACTTCTGCAGGCGACTGCTGCTGCTGCTGCACTACTGGTGCTGGTGGACTGTTGTGCTGCTGTTGCTGCTGCTGCTGAGATGAACTCGCTTGTATGAGGACAGAAGCTGCTTGGTTGGCAGTTGCTGCAGGATGCTGCTGCTGTTGCTGCTGTAGTGCAGCAGCCTGCCGGGACTGTGGCTCCTGGCTCTGCAGCAGACACAGCAACCACACGAAGTAAAAAACTTGTGACACAGTATATTTGACTGGCTGACAATGAATCCAAAGTGCTGATATGATCTTGAGCACAGTCTGCTTTTGAATGGCAGACAACACAGCACCAGCCCTTGCTGTATATGGCCACAGAAACAGAACTGCTGCTAGCAGTATCAGCAGAGAGGTGCCGATCATGTTGTAGTGGCGTCTGCTTCCCACAAACTGCAACTCTAAACAGATATTGACTCAAATTATCAAGCTCGACTCCAGGGCAACAGGATAATAGACTCTGCGCTTACCTGCAGCCAGCTGTCAACAGAGACCTCAGCTTGCTGATGCTGCTGCTGATGGTGCTGCTGCTGCAAACCAACAGCCCCTGGACCTGCTGCTGCCACATGTCCCACCCCAGCAGCGGCAGCAGCATGCCGCACCTCTCTACTACTTCTAGCAATGCTGCCACAGCTGCTGCTGTGACTACGCAACCCACTGGTCACAAACCCTACTGTGCCGCCAGGGGGCGGAGCTGGTAATGCAGTGCTGATCGTAGTGCTGATTGCAGTATGATTTGCAAGAGCAGCGGCAGCAGCAGCAACTGGTGCATTTGCAATTGTCGGTGTTGCTGACTCGCCCAACGTCCTGCCGCTGCTACCGATGATATTATGCTGCTGCTGCTGCTGGGGAGCAGTGCTGCTGTCCAAAAAGCCTACTGGTGCCGACCCCTGCTGCTGCTGCTGTGTACTAGCAGCAGCAGCAGTATCAGTTGCTAGCCCATTGCTGCTGCCACTGCTGCTGATCCCCGCTGCTGCTGGTTTGGTACCTATTCGCAGAAACCTACTCAACCTGCCTGTGCTCACTTCATGAGCAACGGCACCTGCTCCTGATGCTGCTGAAGGTGCTGCTGCTGCTGCTGCTGCCAATAATGAGGGTGCTGCTGCTGAATTCGCTAGTCCTTCAATGACGGCAGTAGGACTCGCTGCCGTGGATACCATTCCCAGATGCTGCTGCGGCTGCTGCTGCTGCTGCTGTAAACTGGCAGCAGTATCAGACCCGATGTTACTAACACCATTACTGCCCTCCCCAACCGGCGCTGCCACTGTCGCTGCTGCTGCTGCCAGTTCACCACCAATGCCGCCCGATCTGCGCAACAAGTACGTATGCTGCATACCAACACTTCCCGGCAGCTGCTGCAGCGTGCAAGGCATTGCGGCAGCAGCAGCAGCAGCCAGGTCTGCTGATCCAGCTCTCATGCTGTCGTGTACTGCTGCGCTGATGTGGCAACTGCCAGCAGCACCACTGGCAGCGAGCTGTTTTGCGACCTCTACTGTATCACCCATGAGCACAAGCTTCACTGCTTTGTGGCCTACTAGGCCTGCGAGGAGAACAGAAAGACACATTTGTCATTTGTATGAGGCAAGAAGCAATCATAACCACCCCAAACTGAAACGAGGAATCAAGTGAACCCAGATGTGTTTGAAGGACCTGCCATTGTTGGGGGGGGGGGGGGTCTATGTGGCCACTGCAGTTGTACTGTATCACCCATGAGCACAAGCTTTACTGCTTTGTGGCCAACAAGGCCTGCGAGGAGAATAGAAGAGAAGGTCAATGCGGGCGCCCCACTCACGGATGCTCTTGCTGCTCGGACGCACCAGAGTTTTAGCAGGTAAGAAGCAAACACTACAAACCAACACACTTTCAGGAAACAGCACCAAACGCTTTTGCTGCTCGGACGCACCAGAGTTTTAAAAGGCAAGACCACAAACCAACAAAGTTAGAGGGACTTTCATAAACAGCACCAAAAGCTGCCACAAAACGTGGTCTTTAGCATACAAGCTGAGATATTCAAATCAAGATAACCTTTGTCAGTGGTCCGCGGTGAATACCCAGTTTTACGGTGAACAGGTTGCCATCAGCATGCCTCATGCCGGCTGCCGCTGACAACATTGCATGTTCTGACAAACATTGCAGCTGCTGATGACAACATTGCAGCTGCTGATGACAACATTGCAGCTGCTGATGACAACATTGCAGCTGCTGATGACAACATTGCAGCTGCTGCTGACAACATTGCAGCTGCTGATGACAACATTGCAGCTGCTGATGACAACATTGCAGCTGCTGCTGTAGGGAAAAACAGACTAGATGAAAGTATACTGAATCAGCTGACTATTCAAGAGCAAGAGACACAAGTAGTGTCACTATTAACCCTTAACTGGATATGGGGGGTCGAATTCGACCCCCAGCAGTAATCGGTCAATTGTGGTGTCTGGCGTTCGTGCACTGCTCGCCGCAAGCTGCATTTATGTTTTTTAAGATGCATATGTAGCTGTGTGTGGCAGCGCAGACGCTTCTGCGTGCCGCTGCGTCACCTAGGGCCGGGTCTTCTGTGGGGTTCTGACTGCACTACTGCAATGGAGAAGTACTAAGCCTAACGCTGCCCTTACAAGAGCAGAAGGCCAAGAAAGACAGCAAGAAGCGCATTACAGATGCAACAGCAGACACATGCCGCTGAAAGCCTTGGTGGGGCACTGCGTCCCCTCCCTGCAACCTGCTGAAAAGTCCCAGCTCCTGCCTTGCAGCCCCATTTTGATAAAAGTAACAAACTAAACAACACAATCATAACGTTATTAGTCAACGTTTGACCACTTTTGATGGTACAATCAGTCAGCACATGTCCACAGCTATCACCTGAGCCTTGCAGCAGGGGCATTGGCCAAGAAATGGCTGAGTTATGGCCTCTGCAGTTTTAGGGCAACTTCTGTGCCATCCAGTTAAGGGTTAATGTAATCTTTGCTGCTATAAACCTACCAGTCGCCAGCGGTCCGAGGTGGATTCCCACTTTCACGGCGATCGGGTTGCCATCAGCATGCCTCATGCCGGCTGCCGCTGACAACATTGCATCCGCTGTTGTGGTTGACAAACGTCAGGAAAAGTAAATGACTAAATGAAGGACCTACTGCATCAGCTGACTGTTCAGCAAGAAGAGAATCACAAGTAATGTCAACTAAGATGCAAAATCGCTGCCTTGAACCCAACCTACCAGTTGTCAAAGGTCCGAGGTGGATTCCCACTTTTACGGCAATCGGGTTGCCATCAGCATGCCTCATGCCGGCTGCTGCTGACAACATCGCATTTGCTGTCCGCAGGATGAGCTGCAGATGTTGTGGGTTGTCGTCATGGCCAGATACAGCAACGAATGTGCTGCCACTGAAATCAACACCAAGCACCTCCTGCAGCAGCAGCAGCAGCAGCAGCGATATCAAGTAATATCCATGTACAGGTGTGCACACAACTGCGCAACCTGAATCTGTCTGTGTTGGGGTTTCCAGGCTGCAGATGTTGTGGGATGTCACAACGATGATGTTGGCCAGATACAGCAACAAATGTGCTGCTACTGAAATCAACACCAAGCACCTCCTGCAGCAGCAGCAGCAGCGCGGCAGGCAAGGCATCCTCAGAGGCATGATGTGGGCTATCGCCTGCTGCACCAAATTGCTGAACCTCAAGCCCTGGCTACAATCGAAATGCCACACAAGAGTCATGCTTGGTAGATTGAGCTAGACCACATTAGATTTGATGTCTGCTCTTGACAGCTATTGCAGCGTGGAGCCAGCAGCAACGCAGTCGAGTCCGCTGTGCATGGCTCATGTGTTTCACGTATTGCTATCAAGCTGCGACACGCCACCACACATCTGCGCCTAGTCGTTCACTTTCATTGTGCTGCTTACCTGCTGAGCACACAGCTCCTCCCATGTGGTGTATAAGCTGTTGAGCGTAACCACAGCTTCAGCAGGGGTCAAACCCCCGCTGCTGCCATCAGCAACCGCAGCAGCAGCAGGTGCTGCCACACCAGCAGCAGCAGCAGCAGCAGCACCAATCCCCAGATCACCATCTTTCTGAGCATTGCCGACAGCAACAACTGGCCCCACTGCTGCTGCTGCTGCCGGTGCATTGACTACCTCCGCCCAGAGAACAGTAGCAGCGGGGTGACTTTCAGCGATCACTGTCTCCCCCGCGCGCAACTTCCGTTGTACGTTGGCCGGCAGTAGATTATGTTGCAGCAGCCATTGCTGCTCAACCGCTTGTTGCTGCTGGAATGCATCTCGCGCTCTGATGTGTGCTCGAATACGCGCTGAGAGTTCGGCCCGTTTGAATGGTTTTGTGATGTAGTCGTCGGCACCACAATGGAGACCTTTGACGATATCATCTTCTTCTGTTTTGGCGGAAACCTACATGCATCAACATTATTAGCAGCAACAGCAGCAGCAGCACACGAATATTTGTGTGGCATGATAAGCTACAGCCAGATTCAGCATTAGGCAACATGCCCACCACGAGATTGCAAAAAACATGCTTGATGTCTAGACGTCCCACATTAGCCTGGACCAGCCGCTCATGCTGGGCACCAGGGCAGCGAGCAGCATGACACAGGCATTGCAACCCCACCAGTCAAAAATTCCACACTTGAACCGACACACAGCCCCCACACAACCCAGATAGAGCCCCACACAAGCACTCAAGAAGTCCTCATTAACAGGGACCCCTGACTAGAAGGTTAATACTGACAAACAGCCCCACACAACCCAGATAGAGCCCCACAAAAGCACTCAATGACAAGCTGGACCAGCTCACCATGATGATTGGCAGCAGGCTCGATGGATAGACTTCTCTAATCCGCCTTGCCACTTCGAATCCGCTCATGCTGGGCATCATGACGTCCAGCAGCACCAAGTCCGGCATCGAATCCGCGTGATCCAGCCATGTGAGTGCCTCACTCCCACTCATACTTTTGACAACCTCCCATTTGTTACTTTTGAGTGACGTCATCGCTACTAGCTGATTCACGGGGTCATCATCAACAGACAACACCTGGCAGCAGCAGCAGCAACAGCCGCCGCCGTGATATTCAAAGCTGCAGCTCCAGAGCAATGACTGATCCCCCTACTTCAAGCACATACTCCACTGATGCCCCTCATACTTCAAGCACACAGAGCTAGCAATCATGCTGGCTTTAACCAGAAATGCAAGTTGATACCCATGTTACTCGTTAACTCAATAAAATGACCATAACTTCCAGACAAAAGGATCCATGCAAATGCTGGCGCAGCTGTTGATGTCTGTTCGCCAGGGCATGGCAGGAGACAGTGTTTGTATTGCCGGAATCCAACAACACAATCCATCACGGATCAACTGCATTGGTCAGCAGATGCAAACAAAAATCACAGACATAGGGTATACCAAACGTCCTGCAGCTGTGCAAGATATAGACCACAAACATCCTAGACCACTAAACCACAAAGCATGGCTATCATACCCTAATGCTGCTGCGCCCCACCTGAATAACTCCGTTATGTCTGCTTCTGTGACTGGGTTTCTGTGGCCCAACACCCAACCCCGGACCAGGGCTACCAACTCCCTGCTGCCCAGCAGCAGCAGCAGCAGCAGCAGCAGCAGCAGCAGCAGCAGAAGAGCCTCCAGCATGCAGTGGACTACTAGGCCGAGCTAAAGCTGAACCAAGTCTTCCCAGATCCAAGCTTCTGCTGCCGGGGACTAAACCCTGCTGCTGCTGCCTGCTGCTGCTGCTGCTGAGTCCGCTGGACGGCCGGATGAAGGAGTCCAACCCGGCAGCAGCAGCAGCAGAGCTGGCAGCAGCAGCAGCAGCAGCAGCAGCAGCAGCAGCAGCAGGGTTTGGCTCTGCTGTTGACGCTGTTGAGCTTGCTGTTGTGTTTGTTCCGCTGGCTGATGGTGCCATGAAGCTGCTGCTGGCTGCTGTTGATGAAGGAGGGGGCCTCAGACTGGTCAAGTCAGCAGAACTGTTGGTCTGAAGCACAGCGGAGTACACAGAATATTATCACTTATTTTTTTGCTTATATGGATACATGACAATACACAGGGTTGGCTGCCCTGATTCAGGCCAGATGTGACACATGCACAAACCAGCACAAAGATAGGACACGATTCAGGTGTTGGACAATAACACTTTTGACGGCTTCCTGTCCGTAAGATGACAAGCGCAAATTCCTACGCAACAGCTACTTTACTGTGATTGACTTGTTTGATCATGCCGAGCAGGCGACAACTCCCAAGTGCACAACACTTGATACACAAATTAAAGCGCCCACCACCAGGCCTGACTCATGATCATACAAATGAATCAAGTATACAAGATGAAAGTGTCCACCGCCAAGCCTGAGGCATCAAAACGATGATCATATGCGTGCCTGCTGTGATCATATGCGTACCTACTTTCATTTTCCCCCAGTCCTCCGATACCGACAATAGCCAAGTGCATGACACTTTATACGCAGAACGGGAAAGCCCACCGCCAGGCCTGAGTCTAAATATGCAGGTTGAAGAAATTGTCCACCGCCAGGCCTGAGTTATGACTATATGCCTACCTGCTGTGACTCTCATACTCCCCCCGTCATCCGGGTCCTTCAAGACGACACCTGATTGATCAACTTCAACATAAAAACCCAAGAAAATCCACCGCCAAGCCCGAGTCATCAGACCAATGATCGCATACATACCTGCTGTGACTCTGATGACCCCCCAGTCCTCCAACCGGCAGCATCCAACTCAGCCATCTCTAAACTGGCTCTCAAACTACACCACAAGCAGCAGGCAGACAGACAGCACAGCATAGCCATGAGGGGTCAAACCCTGAATGGTGGGACTGTCACAGCCCTGTTGACTGGCAGGTGTGCACAGGGGGCCACGGGGGGGGGGGGGGGGGTGTAACCAGCATACAGCTCTGGCAGCATGTGTGTTTGGGGTATGGTGCCAAGGCAGTAACCCCCCCTAGTACAGTACTGCGAATGTTGTTTTTGAACCTGACCCGCTTGCATTGCACAAGGTTGGCCTCAGCAGTAGTTGCTATTCGTCACACAATCAAAGCAGGACAGCCATTTACCTTACTGCCTCACTGAACATGTCGGCGTGTTCTACATCACTCTCGCTGTCACACTTTTCATTGGCGAGCAGCATATCATATTCAGATTGAGCTGCCCTAAAGCTCGCTGCCAGCAACACAAACAACCGCCTCAGGGTCCCACAGCACGACCCAGCTAGCTGCCATTGCCCACATGGCATCTAGCAAACTCTCTCAATACTATACTGCTCCAACAGTCCAGAATCAAACCCTAGACCCTAAACCTAAACCTAAACCAGAAATTCTTGACCCGGGGGAGAACATCCCCTTACCTTCCTGCCTCACTGAACATGTCGGCGTGTGCCACATCACTCTCGCTGTCGCACTCCTCATCAGCAACCAACTGATCAAATTTGAGTCTCCTGCCCTTCCAAAGCTCACTGCCAGCAACACAACCAAAGCGCCTCGGAGCCCCACTGCACGACCCGGCTGGCCACCAGTACCCACACATGTATCTAGCATAACATACTCTCATAGAAAAGTCTGTTCCAACAGTTTGAAATCAAGCAGAAATCAATTCCCCTCACCTTCCCGCCTCACTGAACATGTCGGCGTGTTCCACGTCACTCTCGCTGTCGCACTCCTCATCAGCGAGCAGCAAATCAAATCTGAATGTGCTGCCTCTCCCCAGTTCGCTGGTGGCATCAATGCTGCTGCCCATGCTGCTCAGGGCTTGTTGGACTAGATACAGGCCTAGGCCATTGCGACAGACATCCCACACATCGGCAGGCTCGCCTTCAGCCTGTAGACAGATACAGAACAGTTTACAGCAATTCACACGAGGGACCAGACGTTGTTGAAAGTTTGTTGCACGACCAAACAACAAAAACAAACCATCATAACAAAGTCAAAAGTAATACTATACTATTAGAAGTACAAACTAGTAGATGTCAGAGCAACGTGATGGCATGTATGTGTTCAAGCTGCCGGGGGCGTGCTGAACCAAAAGGAGGCCCACCCAGTATGATACATGTCCCGCACATCGCCAGGCTCGCCTTCAGCCTGTAGACAGATACAGAACAGTCCACAGCAACTCACGAGGGGCCAGCTGTTGTGTTCCAGGTACAATGTCTGCAATAGGTCTTATGTTGGTTTAGGTTGAAGTAGTCCGCTGCCAGTGTCCACCCCCACCACATTTGCAGCTCAACATAAACCGGTTACAAAAGTCCATCAACCAAGCGCATGTCTCAGCACATCAGTGAAAATGGCAAAAAGCGGAATACGTGATACCGACCCATTTACATCCTCGAAGGGGTTGAGTGCCTGTTGCAGCTGTTCTATGGGTAGTCCACAGCCAGTGTACGCCACCACCACATCCGCAGCTTGTCTAAAACCGGTAAAAACGTCCAGCAACCAAACGCAGCTGACCCAGCATACTAGTAACACTGGCATAAGGCAAGATATGAGATGACTAGCCCACTTACGTCCTTGAAGGGGTTGAGTGCCTGTTGCAGCTGTTCTATGGGTAGTCCACAGCCAGTGTCCGCCACCACCACATGTGCAGCTTGACTCAAAACCCGGAAAACCGTCCAGCAACCAGAAGCAACTGATCCAGCATACTAGTAACACTGGCCAAAGGCGAGATAGGAGATAACTAGCCCACTTACGTCCTCGAAGGGGTTGAGTGCCTGTTGCAGCTGTCCAGGTGGTAGTCCGCTACCGGTGTCCGCCACGACGACGTGTGCAGTACTGTGTGTCGCCGTAGCACTAACTTTGATGTCACCGGAATGAGTGAACTTCAAACATGTGCATACCAGGTTCATCAACACCTGTTGACACACAGCCAGCAGCAGCAGCAGCAGCAGCAGCAGCCAATCCAGGAGTTGACGAAGTTGCTGGAACAGTTGTGCGTCAACACTTTGTAAGGGCAGGATACGACAAATTTGAATCCGTATTTGTGCCAGTGGGCACTGACTTTGATGTCACCAGAGTGGGTGAGTTTCAGACACGTGGATCGTACAGCAGACCCGGCAAAAAAATTGTAACCCCTGCAAATATGGCATCGACCGTTGCCATGGCGATAGTCCATGGGAGCTGATGAGCGCAACAAATAGATCCATCCAACACGAGCAGTCTCAAGCATTGTGGCAGCTACTGTGTTCCCATCAAACGTGCTATCAGCTATCTGACCAGTGCATGTAGAAGTATAATGCAACAAGTTTAGCTGTGTTGGCCGCACTAGGAAAGCAAAAGCTGACCAGTTCATTTAGAAGATTTATTGCAACATATTTCCACTGACCTGCATGAGTCTCATGCTGTCACCCTTCACTGGCGGCATGTCCCTGCTGATACAGTTGATAAGTCGCACATGCTCCTTCACCATCGGCCGAGTCAGCCGTAACACTGTCTCAGCAACACGGTACAGATTGACCTGAAAAAACAGGAAATGACACTCCAGGCTGAATAACACATGCAGGCAGAGATCAACTAATCACCGACCTTACGCATGTGCTTGTTTGCTGCTGTTGCTGCTGCTCCGTCGGTTGTGGCAGTTGTGCTGACCGCAGCGTTGATGCTGCAACAACAGTGATACTTGGCAACTTGACGCACGCAGTACCACGACAAGGGATTGCGGCACAATCAGAACAGCGCTAGCTGAAAGAACATCGTGACTAAACTCATAACCAACCTTGCGCATGTGCTTGTTTGCTGCTGATGCAGCTGTTCCATCGGCGGTGGGGGTTGTGCTGACGGTTGTGTTGAGAGTGTTGAGCAAACATGTTGCATTGCCGCAACAACGGCTGATACTTGGCAACTCGACACACGCAGTACCACGACAAGGGATTGCGGCACAATCAGAACACTTCAGGCTGAATAATACATGCAGGCAGAGGTCAACTAATCACCGACCTTACGCATGTGCTTGTTTGCTGCTGTTGCAGCTGTTCCATCGGCGGTGGGGTTTGTGCTGACGGTTGCGTTGAGAGTGTTGAGCAAACATGTTGCATTGCCGCAACAACGGCTGATATTTGGCAACTCGACACACGCAGTACCACGGCAAGGGATTGCGGCACAACCAGAACAGCGCTAGCTGGAAAAACGTTCGTGGCCAAACTCATTACCGACCTTACGCATGTGCTTGTTTGCTGCTGTTGCAGCTGTTCCATCAGCTGTGGCAGTGGTGCTGACCGTAGTGTTGAGGGTGTTGAGCAGGCATGTTGCACTGCTGCAACAACAGCTACAAATGGTGACTCAATACAAGTTACCCAGACACAATGACTAGGCTACAAGGGCTTGTGGCGCAACCAGAACAGCTGAAGAGAACGTGTCGTGCCAACCAACACAACTACTGACCTTGCGCATGTGCTTGTTTGCTGACGTTGCTGCTGATCCGTCGGCTGTGGCAGTTGTGCTGACGGTTGTGTTGAAAGTGTTAAGGAAACAGACATCACGCTGCTGCAACGATGGCTGATAACAAGCCAAACACGGATGGGGTCCCAAACTTGGCGACTCAACACACTTACGCAAGACGAGGACTAGGCTACAAGGGGTTGTGGCACAAACAGAACAGCTGAAGAAAACGATTTTGGCCAAACTCATTACCAACCTGGCGCATGTGCTTATTTACTGCTGTCGCTGCTGTCCGTCGGCTGTGGCAGTCGTGCCAACAGCGGCATTGATGGTGTTGAGCAAACATGTTGCACTGCTGCAACAACAGCTAATACTTAGCGCCTCGACATACTTATGCAGTACAAGGACCACACTACAAGGGGTTGTGGCGCAACCAGAACAGCTGAAACTCAGAATCTTGGGCAAACCAAACCAGATACTGACCTTGCGCATGTGCTTGTTTGCTGCTGTTGCTGCTGCTCCATCAGCTGTGGCAGTCGTGCTGACGGTTGTGTTGAGGGTGTTGAGCAGGCATGTTGCACTGCTGCGAATCATCATCAACATCTTGGTGCGGCTGGCAGAAGACTGAGTCTTGTTATGCAGTAGCTCCTGCACAAGGGCTGCGTCAAGGCAGCAATGCAAAAAGCAGCAAAATGTCATTGTCATAGCAGCAAATGGTCAGTTTAATGCGTTAGCGGTTCACGTATATATCAGGTGCATGGACTGATTGTGCTGCGTCATCATCAACATCTCAGTGCGGGCTGGCAGAAGACTGAGCCTGTTATGCAGAAGCTCCTGCACAAGGGCTGCAGCAAGGCACAAAGTAGCCAAGTGTCATGACATACTTTACTGGTTGTAAAACGCTTTCCTCGGCACTAGCCAGCGAGCCAGCGAATGATTCACGAGGTATCATGGATTGTGATTCGTCTTAGCAGCGTATGGTCAATTGGTTATGACTGGTTCAAGTGCATGGCCTGATTGCGCTGTGTATCATCGACAACCGGCAGATGACTGAGTCTGGTTATGTGACGGCAAACACACAAAGGCTGCAGGCAATGATGGAAGATTCGGTGCATACTAACAGCCAACAGGTGATAAGCAATGAGCTCGCCTGTTTGCTTCTGTCCTGTCAAGCAGTTGGTGAGATGTGTGCTATCAGTAACACCTGCTGAACCAGGGAAGCATTCATTGAGCAAACAGGGAAATCACGTATGCCTATTGACTTGAACCAAAATGGATAAGCATGAGTCCCCAGATACAAAGAAAATGTCGTTTACCAAGGCCGCCAACCTCAGCTGATCAGCCCTAGCTACTGCGTACCTAGCATGCCATTGATGGGTGCCCGTAGTTCATGACTGAGAGCATACACCAACTTCTCCTTGCTCGCTACCAGAGCACGCACACGCTCAAGAAGCAGACCCCTGGACACGCAACAAAGCACACTCATGACCAGCCGAAAAAAGCCCCGAGAGCTGTGGATGGCAGCCCCCATGCATGACACTTTAGCTGTTGCCAGGGCATCTGACCTGTTGCATGGCTCGGTCACTTTCACATTCGATTGATGCTGTTACCAAGCAAACATAGCGGTGTGATGACGAGCGGGCTAGCATGTGTATTTGCACTTCCAAGCATTGACAGACATCAGCAGCAAATTTTAACTCCTATGCTAACACATGCTTTCCTGAATCCCTGCTGAACTGGTGCCTGGGGCCGATGGCCATAGAGCTATGGCTGGTGGGTAGCTTTACATATATACATGCGCTCTGAATAATGCAGATACCTCAAGCCCAGCTAGCAAGACATAGCTCAGGCAAGTCCACAGCACGTTCCAGACTTCCAAGTTCAACCTTTTGGTTTAGGCTTCAGTGTTCAGGGTTTAAGGTTTCAAGAGCACATGAATACGTGAGTTGATACACACATCAACTCACCTATCCAATGCCCCCATCAGCTCTTGTGCCGCTTCCCGTCGCTGCTGCACCGTTGCCAAGTTCTTCTGCCACAGATGACTGCTGAACACGACCTTGGCAGAGTAGTCACTAACCCCCCACAGCACTTGCTCCCACACGATGCCAATCAAGCCGCCGTATGCCGCCAGCCACACGAGTGGAAATAACGTCCAAACAAACAGGGTGAGGCCGAGCATGCGGCCAAGGAGCATGCGGGAGGTGTGGCCGGTGCTGGATTCTGCGATGGCTGATTTGAACATGTTGATGATTGCGTGCATCACAACACAGAAGCCGGCAACTGAGGTGCCCAGCATGGCCATCTGCAGTAGGGCAGGACAGGAAAAAGGAGTTGTGATTTATTAATATGATAGACAAGAGCTGACTGGTCGAACGCTGCTGCCCCACACCACAGAACCAGCAGCAGCAGGAGCGTGTGTCATTCTGTTATGTTTTGCGTACAACAACTAACTGTGCAACAGCCGGTCTGAGCAAGGAGGTATTAGCATGCATGTTCAGCAACTTTACAGACACACAAGAGGCAGATAACGGCATCACAATTGTCGCACCTGTAAGCCTCCATCCGTCCATGAAGCAGCCAGTCCAGTGATAACCATTACCAGATCCCCAACAACAGCCACTGCAACTTGACTGCTGCTCATATCACTCATCATTGACATGATTAAAATCATGGTGGGGGTGGTGTGCAGCCATTGGACATAACGCAGCGGCAAAAACCTGTTTTGAAGCAGCAGCAGCAGCAGCAGCAGCAGCAGCAGCAGCAAGGCAAGTTATGCTCATTGTTATCGTGTTGCTCTGATGCTAGTACCCGGGGTCAGATGTTTGCAACCAGATGCGAAGCACTGTTGGCACCGCAGATAGTCAATACTTGACTAGTTGCTACTGGTGATAATGCTGCCTGTGTTGCTGTTACGAATGTGGCTGTTGATGCTGCCGTTGTTGCTCCTGCTAACGAGTGTGGCTGCTGCTGCCACTGCTGCTCCTGCTGAACAGTGCGGCTGCCGCTGCTGCTGCTACTGCTGCTGCTCCTGTGGTCACTACAGCTATTACTGCTGCTGCTAGTGCTGCCCCTGCCGTTGTGTAACTACCCATATCAATCCCGCTGCCAAGGCTTGCTGCTGGCAACAGACAGGCCTCAGACCCATGGCGATATGGACTGCTACTGCTCATCATGCAAGCTGAGATCTGCTGCTCCACTGTGGTCTTGCATTGCCTATGTTCTGTCATAGCTGACTTCTGCTGATCCTCTGGCCGCCCTCAAAGGCACAGAAAGGATGTCGCTGTTTCTGCCAGCAGCTACTTGCTACTACTGCAGTCTGTGACTGCTGCAAATGCTATCTGCCGGGTCAAAGCAGCAAACTTGTATGCTGTGCACTACATAGCGTTCTGGCCACGTGACGTGCTACTGCTGCTCAAGTTGATGCGGTTGTCATGGTTACTACTACTGCTGCTACTGTGAGTTGCATCTGCGCTGCAGATGTGGTGGCCGCCGCTTATGCAACAGTCTGAGTGCTGCACATGCTTGCCAGCAATGGCGTTGGTGCCGCTGCTGCTGACCTGCAGAGCTGCTAATGGTGCTACTTTGCTGTTTACAGCAAAGAAGAAGTGCTGGTCAGTTGTGTCCTCAGCATGGACCAGTATCAGCCCTATACGTCATTCATAGCAGGAGACTTGGCTGCTAAACACACTGCTGCTGCTGCTGACGCTGATAGCCGCAGTTGCTGCTTTGAACTTCTGCGCTGCATCCCATCTGCATCCAACACACGAGGCTCGGCCATAGTGCTGCTGCTGCTGCTGCGGGCATGCCGCTGATTGTCATTGTTTTTGTCCCGCTGGCGCTCAAGATGCTGATACCGCTGCTGGGCCTACTATCATGAATGCAGGAGCTACAGTAGTGGTTCCCACTGCCGCTGCTACACTACCAGTGCAGCTGCTTCTTTAGAAATAACCAAGCCGCTGTCTGACGGACAAGCATACACACTCACATGTGTTCCCCCCATAACACCATAACCATACTTGCTCACAACAACGCCCCTGCTGCTGTGACTGTTGCTGCTGCTGCGACTGTTGCTGCTGCTGCCACAGCTACTGCTGGAGCCATCGCTGCTACTGCTATGCTGTGGCTACGCTGCTGATACTATTGCTGTCAGCGCTTGTGCTGCTCCCACGACCGCAATCGTATTCACATGTGTCAGGCCGCAGGACACCACAACCATATTTGCTGGGAATGCTGCTGCCGCTACATTTGCTCATGTTGCTCATTACAATGCTCATGCTGCTGCTGCAACTGTTGGTGCTGCAGCCACCGCTGCTGTGGCTACGCTGCTGATACTACTGCTATCAGCGCTTGTGCTGCTCCCATACCCCGCATCCATACTCATATGTGGCCGCCCCATGAGGTCACGACCATACTTGCTCAGACGGCTGCTGCTGCATTTGCCGATAAAAATGCTCCTGCTGCTGTGACTATTGCTGCTGCTACATTTGCCGATAACAATCCTCCTGCTGCTGCAGCCTTTGCTGCTGCTGCCACAGCTGATGCTGCTACTGCTACACTGTGGCTATGCTGTTGTCAGCGCTTATGCTGCTCCCCTACTCACATGTGCCCGCCCCATGACACCACAATCGGCGTTGCCTGCCTTTCAATCAACCAATCCGTTGCGAACGCCACGCCGTGAATCAGCGTGAGCAGCACATTGCAATTGTACTGCACTGGCGTACTGCAGAACATCAAATTTATGATGTTCAGCACCAGCACACCGCCGAACGCTGCTAGCTGCCACTGGAACACTGATGACGGCACCTGCGATCAGGCATGAACACAGAGAAGCAGTACATGCAAGGCTTTCTAGGCCAGCAAGGCAGATTTAAGCTAGAGGTGCTCTCGGTGTTCGCTAGCAGTGACATACAGAAGCACTTGTTACATGTCTGTAGCCTGTGCCCTGCTGCTATGCACTAGCTGTAGGATTGCTGCTGCGGCACCTGCTGCTACTGCTGCAAGCCTAGTTGGACCCTACCCATCACACTAGGATCACCATGGGCCGCGGGGCCGATGGCCATAGAGCTATGGCTGGTGGGTAGCTTCTACATGTACTAGGATTACCCAACAAGCTGGTAAGAATACTGCAGTAGGCCCTTGAGACTGCAGAAACCTGAGGGCCTGTGTGTAGCACTTTGTCAATTCAGCTGGGAGTGGGCAATCAGGGCAAGCACTGAGTGGTAGCTCACCTCAGCTGCGAACGTGCGCCATGTTGTGCTGTCGACAGGTGTTGAGTAGTGCAGCATCAGGGTGCATGCGGCATATGTGCCAGCAAGCACGCTGCAGCACGCAGAGCAGACAAACCACTGTGCATGTTGCCTTGCACAGCCTCTAGCCACAGCTATGCCGTTGCTAACAAGAAGACATTACATCGGACCTTTTGAAGCATTTGCAGATGAGAAACTAATATTTGTGCAAGAAGACCCCAGCTGCAAAAGTGTCTCTGCCACTGGCACACGTGGGCTGGATGCGTCAGTGAGCAATGCTGGTGGGGCGCCTGGTGCGGCTCACCTGACGTACAGCCATGCCAGGGGAGCGGATACGCTCAATACCGACTGACTGTAGCTGTCAATACTGCGGTTCTTCTTCATGCCGCTGAGTTACAGCAGACCAAGGGCAGAGTGTCAACTGTCACTGTCTGCTGTGGTAATGTGACCCGCTCCAGTTCGTGACGATGTCGACAGACATATGTATCCGAACCGATGTTTGCATTCGCGACTATTGGAGGCTCTTGCAAGGTTGCCGGGTAAACACGCTAGCAAGCGGGATGGTGAAAAAGGTCTGGTAGATGCCCTAACGTGGTCAACAACGTATATATACAGCAAAGCACACTATACGAAGACGTTTCGAACGATCTACTGGGCTATTCAGTTAGGGCAGCTTTACAGAATCATGGCATATATCTGCAGTGCGATGCACCGTTTGTATACCATACTTTGTCTAGCCCTCTACCGACCATTCAAGCCCGAAGCAGCTCACCTAGCCAGTACGCAGAGATTCGGGGCCGATACGCAAGGACCCCAAACCCACGTGGCCGATTTCAAAAGCAAAGGAGCTGTTTCAGAGCTGCTTCAGTGACACAAATGACTGTTGGCATTAAGTCGCTGGCGCTGCTAGGCCCACACATACGGTGTTGTCACTCAAGGCGGTACAGCATTACCTTGCATCGACTAGGATGAAGAGAGTATGCGTGTTCTGTGGATCCAAGCACGGAGTGAGGCCGCAATACGCAGATAATGCACGTATGTTAGCCAGAACACTGGTCAAGCACAAAATTGGGCTGGTTTACGGAGGTACAATCTGCACAGCACTGCTGGCTGTTTGCCGGCATTCTGTCTCAACTTCTGGAGCGCTTGGCAGACCCAGTAACCTCGTTGTTGTCATTACATAGGTGGCACAGTCGGTCTGATGGGCGAGATAGCACGAACGGTGAGAAGCGAGCCAGCAAGCAATCGCAACAGCACATGACAAAGTGCACTGCCCTGTTGCACTCCAGCTGGCGCTCAGGAACACGTGATAATGTCTTCCATTCATCGACTAAGATTACAGAGTCCGACTGAAAACATCACAGCAGTTGTCTCGTCTCCTCATAGAAGCAGCATATCCTGTCGACATGCTGTTGTGTTGCCGTCCAGCATAACAAGTTAGCTTCTGCACAGCAAGCTGCCATGTGGATTTGTGACTCCCAACAACCAGGTTCAAGATGGCTTAGGGCCTGACGGGGTCTTTGGCGTCATACCAGAGGCACTGGCTCCCCGGGAAATCAGCAATGAACTCATAGGACGCACACATGTTGTCAATGATATGCATGAACGCAAGGTCAGCAAAAAGTATACCCTTCCACCTGTTGTTGATCTATGGTGCGCACCCAACAGCTCTGTTGCAGACAGACTCACTGCAGCTGTGCGTGCTTGGTGCTTCCCTGATGGCTTGTGGCAGTCAACCCCAAATGTTTTGTTTGCTGCTGCTCCCCGCAAGTGCTGTAGCTGTTGCACAGCAGTACCGCACGCTGATAATCTCATGTAATCCAGCAGCAATCACGACGGTATCACGGCACACAATTCAACAGGTATTAGCTGCACCGATCAAACACACATGAACTAGTTAAATTCAATTGGTCTTTTGTGTCCCTTGTAGGCTATGATGGCTAGGAATGCAGACGGGTTCATAGCCATGCCTGGAGGCCTAGGGACACTAGAAGAATTGATGGAGGTGCGCTCCATCATCTTGGCTACAAAACAAATGTTTATTAGTTGCCCACTTGCTGTTGTGTTCACCTGTAACCAACTGAACCCTGCTGGGCTCTGGTATGAATCAGCTGAAATTGCATTTGATGTTTGCCAAGCAAACTACTGCATGCCTATGTTGCCTGAGCTGAATTCCAAAATTGTCACTGCATTGCTTGCAACATGATGTGATACGCTCGTCAGTTCAGCAACATGCAAGCTGCTCTCTAACAGTCCTGGTGTTGAACATGTTACACAAACAGCAAGCATGAGAGCATAGCACAGCAGTACTCACAACTTTGGTTTGCCTGCAGGTGATGACGTGGCAGCAGTTGGGCTTCCATGCCAAGCCCATAGGCCTCTTGAACACTGAGGGATTTTACGACCCATTGCTGAAGTTCTTCACACATTGCATCGATGAGGTAGGTGGGGCTTTGGTGGTGCTGCTGCTGCGCAATGGCTCGCATTGGATGTTGCTGTCAGGTTGCAGCTGCGATCATTGCTGCTGTTGCGCACTGGCTCGCACTCCATGTTACTATCAGGTCGCAACTGCTGTAACTGCAACCACTGGCAGTACATGTACTGTGGGAACATGTGGTCTGAGCTCAGCGTTTGTGCCCTGAGCTGTTCGCTATGCAAATCAAGCTTTGCATCCCTCGCACTGAACAAGCCAATGCAAGAAAGAATCATTGGCGTACATGTTTGTACGACACTCTTTGTGGTATTGATGCCCAAGTGAGTGTTCTACATTCACGGTACTGGCTGTGCTGCTGTTTGTGATCTTTCAATGCAGGGCTTTGTCAAGGCCGAGCATCAAAATGTGTTAGTGAGTGCAGACCCCGAGGACCTCATGCAGCAGATGCTCAACTGGCAGCCACCGGCCACAAATGCTCTACTAGAAGCTAGGCAGAGAGCAGCAGCTATCGGGGAGGATATCAGCAAAGCAGCAGCAGATGAAAATGAGGATCAGTGCAAGCAGTGCACTACGCACATGGGCAATCCATAATGTTCTGGCTAGCCCAATCTTAGTCGCTTCATGATGGTGCAAGGTAGTCAAGGTTGATGCATTTGGTGGTGACCTGTTGTTTCTTTTCACGGCCTGATTTCATAATGCGTGTGTGATGCTTGGCGGTGTTTGTTGCAAGCATTGATGAACCAATTATCGCAAATGTATCTTGGATGACAGCGGTTGATGTGAGTGCAGACAGTAGGCCATGCGTTCATGTAAAGGCTCTTGACATGACACAGCTGCTCAATGGTGCTCTTGCGGCCTCAGCTGTGATGACGCCAGCAACTCAGTGAGGCTCATACTTGGTGTGAGGCTCATACTTGGTGTGTTCGTGAACAAGGTATTGCAGAAAAGAAAAGTTGGCAACTAGTGAGTTGTGATTGACAATGACAGTAATCAGCAGGATGTTCACTGTGAGGCTGAGTTATGGCACATGTGCAGTAGACACAGGATACATGCACAGTGGATGCAAGGGAAACTGCATTAGCCCTGCGATGTAGGAGGGCTACACTTTATAGGTGTTGTCTGCGATACAGGTCCTGCAGGCCCGAAACATCCACTGTTCAGAATGCATGTGCATCATAGTATGTGCAATAACACCTGGATGTTGAACACTCAAGGTTGCAATCAGGGGGGTGGCGGGCGCGCAAGGGGGGGGGGGGGGGGGGGGGCTGGGCCCGGGTTTTTAACCCGCGGGGGGTGGGCATGTGCAAAAGGGCCCGCCCGGGCCGCTGTTCTCGCATTTTTTCT
>NSMO01002522.1:0-14929 GCA_002588565.1 Coelastrella sp. UTEX B 3026
ACGGGGAAGGGAGGCGGGGGGGGGGGGGCGGGGGGTGGGGGGGGGGGGCGCGCGGGCGCGGGGGGGGGGGGGGGGGGGGGGGGGGGGGGGAGACGCGGTTTTTGGGCCACCCTCTCCCCCCCTACGCAGAGGTGGCTCTTCCCTGTGCCAGACAGCGGCCTTTTGGCGTGAACCCCCCCCCCCCCCTCCCCAAAGATTGCGTGGCATCTTCCCCCCCCCCCCCCTATACCATGGTTTGTGGTCCGTCCCCAGAGCACTGAGTTAGCAACAGTATGACAGTATGTTATCTATTTGTTTATTTGGATGGTTGTGGTGATACATACATGACAGTCTACACAGCAGCACTGACAGATAGCAGCAGCAGCAGTAACAGGCATCTAAATGTGTTTATGTGGAGTACAATAGCCCGATCAAGTTATTTAATCGGACATGTCGCCTGTGAGCAGCAGCAGCAGCAGCAGCACAGTGCGTAAGATGCAAGCCAAAGTGAGCGAGTTGCAACCTGTGGGTGGAGTGTTACATGCCATTGGTTGACTTGATCTGTCGGGGGGCAGCGCAGCAGACATCCACCATCATTGATAGGAGCACAGCGCTTGACTATACTCCGTAGATAGTATTCTGTAACCAGTGCATCTACTATATTAGGGACTAGTAGGGACTAGTAGTGCTCACTATAAGGTTGTTGCTGCTGCTGCTGCTGCTGCTGCTGCTTGTGATCCTTGTATTGCAGAGAGCTGCCCAGGCCGCCAAGAAAGCAGCGGCAGCAGCAAAGCGCCAAGATGCAGCAGCAGCACAACATGCAGCAGCAGCATTCGCCTCACGGCCTGGATCTGCAAGCAGCGGCCCAGCAGCAGCAGCAGCAGCGTCACGACCCGGCTCAGCAGCAGCAGCAGCAGGTGGTGGTGGCAGCAGTGGTGGGTTTGATGCTGGTGCTGCTTTCAGGCAGCCGGGTACCGCATCACACAACCCTCTGGATGAACTTCAGAGGATTTTTGGCAGAGGTATGGATGAATTGCACTGAGAGGGCTTTGTGGGCTTTATGGTTTGTGTTGGGCACTAATGTTAGCAGCAGCAGCAGTGCTACGGCTTGCAGCCTGTTTCCACCAAGTAGACTGAGCAGCAGCAGCAGCAGCAGCAGCAGCAGTGGTGGTGGTTTTGATGCTGGTGCTGAATTCACGCAGCCTGGTTCTGCATCACACAACCAGTAACAAAGGATCCCTGAAAGAGTTACGAGTACATATAATTCTGCACCAGTAGTTTGTGTGGGATGTTGTCGGCAGCAGCAGCAGCAGGGCATGCCAGCAGCACTGGTGAACTGGTGCAACATCAGCTGCTGCATCGAGGACCCTGCCATGGCTCTCTTTAATCACCTTGCTTGGTAAGCTGGTGGAGGTATATCCAAATGCTTTTGAGATCAGGATCAGTGTACGACAGCTTCGTAGTTCAATTACCACACTTGTTGCCTAGCACAGGGCTCTGGGCCAGAGCTTAGTACATGTGTTGTCATCTGTTTTGTGCACTACACTTGCTGCTATGCCGGTAGATCCAAAAGCTGCGGCCCTCCGAGATCAGTTGCGGGAACAACTGGCAGCAGCACAAGCAAGAGCAGCAGCAGCAGCAGCAGGACATGGAGCAGCAGCAGCAGCAGCAGCAGCACCCCCACCTAAGAAGCGCACAAAGAAGCAAACTTCAGCAGATCAGGCAGGAGATCTGGACGGTGCTGCTGCTGCTGCTGATGGTTCAGCGCCGGCAGCAGCTGCTGCTGGCAAGCGTAAGGGTGGCAGCAGCAAGGCCAAGGATTACATGCCACGGCCTGGGACTGCAAACTATGCTTTCATGATTTCACTTTATCTGGTGAGCATGGATTGTCTCCCTGCAGCGAACCTGATCGCAATAGGGGACTTTATTGCTACAGGTGTTTACAAGGGTTTAGGGTTTAGGGGTTTTGATCATTTTTATGAAGATATGGCATTGGCAGCAGTCACATGACACATGAGCAGCGTGATGTTGCACTGTTGACTTCTTCATGAAGACCACATGGTAGATACAGTAGAGTACTTCAGTGTCCAGGAATCATATATCAGTGCTGCTGCTGCTGCTGCTGAAGCCACAGGCTGATCCCCTGTTACGTGACAGAGCAACAGGTTGCACCAGTTGCTTATGAATAAAACATACATGCCACTTGACAGTGTTCATGCAGCCGCTTCCCACTAACAATCCCCCTTTTGCTGCTGCTGGTATCGGCTCATTGCAGTGGCAGCAGTCACATGATTGAATATCACACGAGACGATATGTTATCAGCCAAGTAATGGAATTAGCAAACAAATTGTAAGACAAACAATGCAAGCAGTGCCGCAAAAACGTCAAAGCAATTAAAAACGACCAGGGCGTAGCCATACCATACTCAACAGGTCAGATTGCAAAACAAGCCACTGCTGCTGCTGGAGGCTCATCGCACTGGCAGCAGTCACATGATCATAACCAAAAAGAAGCTGATCAGTCCCGCAAATGAATTCAAATATTTTATTGGAGTCATACCATATTCAACAAGCCAGATCGCAAAACACACTGCTGCTGCTGGTACAGGCTCATCGCACTGGCAGCAGTCACATGCTCATAACCCAAAAGTAGCTGATCAGTCCCGCAAATGAATTCAAACTAGTTGATTGGAGTCATACCGTATTCAACAAGCCAGATTGCAAAACACACTGCTGCTGCTGCTGCTGCTGCTGCTGCTGTTGTTCCAGGCTCACCGCACTGGCAGCAGTCACAAGATCATAAGCGAAAAGAAGCTGATCAGTCCCCCAAATGAATTCAAACTGATGCATTGGAGTCATACCATATTCAACAAGCCAGATTGCAACACACACCGCTGCGTCTGCTGCTGCTCCAGGCTCATCGCACTGGCAGCAGTCACATGATCATAACCGAAAAGAAGCTGATCAGTCCCGCAAACGATTCAAAGCTATTTGATTGAAGCTATACCATATTCAAGCAAGCCGGATCGCAAAACAAACTGCTGCTGCTGCTGCTGCTCCAGGCTCATCGCACTGGCAGCAGTCACATGATCATAACCGAAAAGAAGCTGATCAGTCCTCCAAACGAATACAAATTTATTGGAGTCATACCATATTCAAGCAAGCCGGATCGCAAAACAAGCTGCTGCTGCTGCTGCTACAGGCTCATCGCACTGGCAGCAGCCACATGACCAAGGATCAGCTTATCGGCGCTGCAGACGCATCAAAGCTGGCTGACATACCCATTCAAGGCAACAACAATGCCTGGGCGGCCAGACAGAGGGGGCCAGGCAAGTGGTACGACGGCTGGAGCAACATCAAGGTGGGGGGGGGGGTTAGGGGGTGTAAGGGTGATGGGAGGTCGGGTGGGTGTTGGGGGGTAGGGTAAAGGGTTGAGGGGGCTTGGCTTGGGTGGGGTGTGTGGTTGGTGTGTGTGTGTGTTGGGGGGGGGGGGGGGTAACAGTGGGGTGTTTGTGTGGGTGTGGGTGTGGGGGGGGGGGAGATGAGCCACTGAGTCACTGATCATGAGTGGGAGAGCGTCACTTAGGCTGGATGTTGTAGAGGTCGCAGACATCTAATCACCGCACTGTTTGCCAACACAGTGCTGGAGTAGCTCTCTAAATCCGTTGAGAAGCAGCAGGTATAATGATCAGTAAGCAGCACGCAGGTACAACGGCTCAGCAGCATCAAGGTGTGGGTGGGGGGTGTGAGGGTGTGAGGGTCTGGGGTGGAGTCGTATGACAGACACGTCCTCCATTGAACGAAGTAATTACCAGCGTCACTGAGAAGAGACCAGAGGCTGTCTTTCTCTTTGTCTCTCTCTGTCTCTTTCTTTCTCTGTGTGTGTTAGTGCTGAAGTAGCCCTGTACCTCCATCTGGAACAAGCGGGCATAATGATGTCAGTAGGCAGCCTGCAGTTTTGCCACTTGTGATGGGCCCTGTGTGCTGCAGCTGCTGCTGCCTTGAAGCGTAATGGATTCATTCGATCGTTATAGTAGTCGATAGAATGGCGGAGATTAATGTAATGGTTTAATCCGTCTTGCAGCAGCAGCAGCAGTCATGCTGACGGCTAATTGATCACATGCGCTGCCCATAGTCAACCTTTTGCTGCTGCTGCTGCCGTTTGCTGCTGCTGCTGCCGCAGACCCTTGAGAACCGTGATGTGCCCCTAATACAGCGTTGGAGTAATCCCGTGAAGATCCGGCTGACTGCGGCCGGCATGATGCTGGGAGCTAACCTGTACAAGTACGCAGTAGACTCAAACAAGATGGAACCACATCCACAGGTACTTTGAATGGGATGGCACTGACATTTGAGAGAGAGAGAAGTTCCAGTGAATACCTCACCATCTAGAATGGTACTCTCCACACCCAATAGGAAACCAATTGCAACCAATAAAGGATAAGACCAGATGAAACCCTGTCAAGCACTCACTCTCTGTTGTCGCTTTTATTTGTCTGCATGAAGTTGAGGGGTATTGCCATGCCATTTCGATATTTGCTAGACATCCGATCACAACAGTGTTACAGCAGCATGTCTGTCAGCAGCAGCAGCAGCAGCAGCAGGTATAGCAACACTGTGCATGGTTTGTGTTTTGTATGAAGGGTTTTGTTGACTTGGTTTTACAGATATGTTGTAGTTTCCAACAAGGCAATCTTGTTGGAATCTACAACATATCTGTAAAACCAATGCTGGAACAAGGTATGTGGCAACGGTGATGCCACAAGGTATTTGTAGGCAAACTGTTGTGACAGTGTCTCAGAGACGGCAGCAGCAGCAGCAGGGAGGCTGCTGTGGGCAGGAACTAGCTGGCCTACAGTTGGGACAATAAACCAGGACATTGTTACCACATAGCCCTCTCTGGTCTGGTTGGCTGGTACGCATGAGGGCTGCTTGATACTTGATGTAACTCTAACCCCTAAACCCTGAACTGGCAGTCATGTTATCGGTTACAACTTGGGTTTACTCACAGCACAGATCCTCATGCTGTCGCTGCTGCTGCTGCCGCCCTAGGTACCCCCTGATGAGGAGCCCCCACCAGGTAGCCCTACTGCAGCAGCAGGAGCAGCAGCATACGGACATAGACCTGGGAGTGCTGCTGCTGCTACTGCCGCCAGTGCTGGCAGCAGTGGTGGCGGCAGCGGTCCTGCGGCGGCAGCAGCAGCTCCAGCAGCAGCGAAGAAGCCGCGAAAGGCAAAAGCAGCAGCAGCAGTACCTCCTCAGCAGCCGCAGCCATCACCTGCTGCTGCTGCTGCCAGACCAGCTAGTGCATCAAGGCCCAGCAGCAGTGTAGATCCTGCTGTTGCTGCTGCCGTGGCGGCAGCTGAAGCAGCAGCTGCTGCTGCTGCTGCCAGCTATGGGGCAGCAGCGGCTGCTGCCGACTATTTTGCTGACGATGATCCGTGTCTAGCTGGGGATGGTCTCTGGGGCCTGAATGATGGCAGCGAAGATGACATGTTACAAACTGGAAATAACAATGGATATGACATATTGACAAATGGTGCTAGGCGGCAGCAGCAGCGGGGCAAGCGGCGATCAGTGAGTGCTGGATCTAAGAGCAAACGCCGCAAGCAGACTGCTGCTGCTGCTAGCAGCAGCGACGATGGCTGGATCAGCAGCAGCAATGATGACCAGCAAGATCTTGATGGTGTTGACACCGCTGCTGCTGCTGCTGCTGTCAATGCTGATGACGTGGCGTCATTAGTCGCAATGGGTTTTGATACGCAAGCTGCAGAACAGGTATACTCTAGTCATAACAGTCACTTAGCACAAAGTAACATATTTCCATTATTTACCTGTTACTTACCTGTTGTTAATCTGTTACTTTTTTGTTATTTTTCTGCCAATTGTCTGTTATGCACAGGTAATGCAAACAGGTGTTGTGACAATGCCTGACTGTGACCGGGCAGTGCTGTGCTTGGGGCGCCTGGCATGGTTTGACTATTGTTCGGTCATGGAGGCAGCCAGGAAATTGAATTTATATCCTTATGTAGTAGCTTTTGGTGGTGCAACACACCATATTGTTGCATGAACTACTACAAGAATTCAATACTGGATTCCGGCCGATCTGTTACGGAGCTTACACCAGCGCTGCTTGTCACTTGTAAGCAGCGCTTATGTAAGCTCCGTAACACATCTGCCGGAATCCGGTACAGGTCAATGAACACCACGATGGAGTTATGAACCCGGTTCTTTCAGGTTTTTTTGCTTCTTCTTGCCTAAATCAGAGACGGGGCGCACTCCATTGTAGATTTGTTTCTGTGCTGTCTGTGTGCAGGCTTTACGTTTTTGTGACGGATGTTTGCTTGATGCAATCACGTACCTCACAGAAGTCTGGCCATCACAGCAGCAGCAGCAGCAGCAGCAAACACAGCAGTCGGCAGCAGCAGCAGCAGCAGCTGCTGCCAGCCAGCAGCAGGGAACACAGCGATCAGCAGCAGCACACGGCAGTCAACAGCAGCAGCAGCAACAGCATTTAGCCAGCAGCAGCCTGGCACGCAGCAATCACAAACAGCAGCAGCAGCAGCGGACGCGAGGATGCGGCCTCCTGCTGGGAAAAGCAGGCTGGGCGAGTCCACTGCTGCTGCTGCTGCCACCGGTGCTGCTGCTGGTAATGCACGTAGCGGGCAACAGCAAACAAGTACTAGAGCGAACAATACAGATATGTTTGATGTATTTAGAGAGCACCAAGAGTATTTTGATGATATAGTGATAGAGTATCATCCATATCTAATAGATGATAGTGATGATGAGGATGGCACTGCTGCTGCTGCTGCTGCAATTGAAGATCTGGGAAACCAGCGGCAGCAGCAGCAGCCAAATTCAGCCCAGGGACAGCAGCAGCAGCAACAGCCCAGCAGGGCGTCGCCTCCAGATCGGGTGCCACCACAGGCAGCAGCAGCAGCAGAAGGGGCTAGAAGCAAGCCTCCAGTGGCAAAACCACACAGCTCTTCTTCTGCTGCTGCTGCTGCTCCAGCAGGCTTATCTCAGCAGCAGCAGCAGCAGCATCGGTCAGCTGCTGCAGCTGCTGCCAGGCCACCTCCTCCTCCTGCTGCTGCTGCTGCTGTGAAGCAGGCCGGCAGCACTGCAGCAGCGGCAGCAGCAGCAGCGAGAGCTGGTCCAAGTCGCACCAACAGCAGTGACAGCTTACGGCAAGCGACAGCTGGCACATGTACTACATATGTGGGGGTGGACAGGTAGATACGGCTCAAATGAATGGTCATATGATCACATGTGTATGTTTCTTGCGCTGCAGCTTGGCTATCACATCTGCCGCCTTCCATGCACAGGTCCACTGACCTGGCGCCCCGCTGCTGTTGCAGCAGTAGCATCTGCATGTACCAACCACTTGCTGCTTGTCAAATTGTCCACTGGGCCTAACAACATTAGAAAGTTGCGTCACTTATTCATGACACGACAGCAGCAATAACAGCTAAACAGCAGTTTGTGACTGAGACCTATGACTGCTCACCTGTATGTTGTTCTTCACCGCAGGTCTACTCGACCCTGGGCGGCGCCACTGCTGTCACAGCAACTACAACTCCGTGCACCAACCACTTGCTGCTTCGACTTGTCTTTCACTGAGCCAACTTTTGGAGCTCAGAACTTGCGTCAGTGATTCATGATGCAACACCAGCAACATTCAAACACCAGCACATGAAAATGTTGGCCTGTATGTTGTTGTTATCTACCGCAGGTCTACTGCTCGACCCTGGGCGGCCCCACTGCTGTCGCAGCAACTACAACTCCGTGTACCGCCACTGGCAGCTGGTCAAACATTCAGTCAAATCTATGACATCATGTTACTGATTGATCAACGAGAGCAGTACAATAGATCAGCGGCGGGGCGTACAGTCAGCAGGACTGAGTCGTTACAGCGGTACGCGGCGGGTATCGCTGCTGCTGGTGTGAAGGTTGACAGCAGGGTGACACTGGCGTGTGGAGATGTGCTGTGGGTGACTCAACACAAAGTGACAGGTGCAAGGTGTGTCACCAAACTCAGTTTTGGGGGAACTGAAAAGCAAGTCTGTAGTGCATCATGTCGCCATCATGTAACAGGGGATGCCAATGAGAGAGGCTTACCTATAGAACTCACCGTAGATACTCAATGGTCATGACTGCATGGCTGGTTGACTTGCTCTTTGCAATATGCTATAGGCTTCAATGACCACAGCAGTGCCTGCCGGTTTTGATGCAATTTATCAAGCAATGGCTGTGATTAGTTCGACGCCGCAGTGACCTAGATCTGTATGCTTGATCGCCCTTTGCGTTCTGCTGAGGGGTGCAAATGTGTGCTCAGTTGTCCACCTAGCTGATCGTATCTGCCGACCTACCTGCATCAATCATTGATGGGGGATACAGCCACCAGAAGTATCTGTTCTAGATTTCCTGGCTAACGTAAGAGTTATGACGACCTATCTGCATCCATCATTGACGGGAGATAAAGCCACCAGAAGTGTCTGCTGCAAAGTCGTCAACCAAAATCTGCTGCTGCTGCTGCTGCTCTCACATGCAGATATGTTCTGAATTTTCTGGCTGAGCGTAAGAGCTACAACAAGCTATCTCCATCAATTATTGACGGAGATACAGCCACCAGGGGTGTCTGCAGCAAAGCTCTCCGCTAGATTTCAAATTCTGCTGCTGCTGCTGCTGCTGCTGCTGCTCCTGCTGCTCCTGCCACATGCAGATATGCTTTAGAATTTCTGGCTGAAGTAAGAGTTATGACTATCTGTCTGCATCAGTCATCGATGGGAGATACAGCCACCAGAAACGGTCGATAGCTAAGTCTTCTACCACAATCTGCTGCTGCTGCTGCTTGCACATGCAGATATGTTCTAGACTTCCTAGCTGAACGTAAGAGCTATGACGATCTATCTGCTTCAATCATTGACGGGATATACAGTCACCAGGGGTGTCTGCAGCAAAGCTCTTTACCAGATTTCAGAATCCGCTGCTGCTGCTGCTGCTTGCACATGCAGATATGTTTTAGAATTTCTGGCTGAACGTAAGAGTAAAGACGATCTGTCTGCATCAATCATTGACGGGAGATACAGCCACCAGAAACGGTCGATAGCTAAATCTTCAACCACGACCTGCTGCTGCTGCTGCTGCCGCCACATGCAGATATGTTTCAGATTTCTTGGCTGAGCGTAAGAGCTATGGCGATCTATCTGCATCAAACATTGATCAGAGATACCGTCACCACAAATATCTGCAGCAAAATCTTCTACCAAAATGTGCTGCTGCTGCTGCTGCTGCTGGCACATGCAGATACGTTCTAGATTTCCTAGCTGAGCGTAAGAGCTATGACGATCTATCTGCATCAATTATTGATGGGAGATACAGCCACCAGAAATGGATGATGGCTGCTGATGCTGGCATAACAAACTGCTTATACATCCTGGAAGGCAGCGCGCAGGACCTCAACAGTTTTAACCAAGGTGGGTGCTGCATCATGATCTAGTCGGCCATTGCTGGTACAGAAGTGATACCGTAACCGATGATGCAGTCGTATAAAACCAAAACCCAGTCAGGGTCAGTGGGTTCTGATTCATGTTTATAAGTGCCGGGGGGGGGGGGGGGGGGTATAAGATTCACGGGGGTGTATAAGATTCAACGTTGTAGATTGCAATGCGAGGAATGACGTTTGCTAATTTGACAGCTATGCACCACATGCACGCAGAGCTACATCGTTGGGCATTGCTGGCACAGAAGTGATACTGTAACCGATGATGCAGTTGTTCGAACACAAAACCCAATCAGGGAGGTTTGGTTCATGTTCATAAGCACCACTGAAAAGGGGGGGGGTCAAGATTCAATGCAATGCAAGGCAAGGATTGCCCTTGGCAGATCTGACAGCAATGCACCACACACATGCCGGCTTCAAGTTCTTATGTCAGATGATACCTGGCCCTGCATAGTTGCTGAAGAGTAATTGGTGGGTCTTGGAACGTTTATAAGCGCCACCGGGTGAGGGTGGGGTTAAAAAGACTCAACGTATTGCAATGCAAAGAATGCTGTTCCAGGAGTTCTCTGGTCATCTGTTCATTTGTTGTGCTGCCCTGACATAGACAGGTTCTGGCTGCTTGTTTGTCAAGCATGCTGTTCCCTGGGCAATGCACCCGTTAAACTTATTACTTCAGCTTGCTGTTGTTTAAACTGCAAGCCCACCACGCCTGTAGCTTCTGCCAGAAGGCGTAGGGTACAGGGCACTGCCAAGTGACAGCTTTGGCATGAAAGTGGTAGCACACCACCCTGTGGCATGACTTACTACTCCAAAATTGTAACATATGTTGCAACAGATACTGTACAAGAGTTCCTGTTCTTACAATCTGCACTGCTGCACATACGTTGGGCATCCATAGGTCTGACCGAAGCATCTTGCCATGATGTATACATATGTGTATGGTCGATCAGACCAATGCACTGCTGGACACTTTGTGTGTCTTGTAGTGAATGCCAGCAAGGCTCTGGCGTGCGTGACTGCCATGCATCAGATATTGCTCCATGATGGCTTCAAGGTGCTGGAGACAGCTGGACCCGCAGACTCAGTGGAGCTGCTCACACAAATAACAAAGTGAGTTGTGTGTAATTCATGTGGTCAACTGCCTATGACCACACAGCAGCAGCAGCAGCCCAACACCCAGCTGGTCCTGCTGATTTGGTGGACCTGCTCACACCAATTACACAATCTTTTTTGTGGTTTGCCAGCAGCCTTTCTGTGCTGGCCCTGCAGAGTCAGCCAACCTGTTTTCACATGTCAAGAAGTGAATTTGTAGTCATTTGAAAGTGCTGCAGTAGGAAACCATTTCATGTCTGTCCCCTGTTCAGCAGCAGCAGCAGGTAGACATTTGTTCAGAAGTCAGCAACCAGCCAAAAAAGAGACTATGTGCTTGAAGTTCAGTGAATCGCACACACAGCTTGGAGCCTACATCATGTAAGGCGGCAGCAGGGCCTGAAGCATATTTGTCTTTCATATACTTATATGTGTTTCAGGGCCCCATATGCAGTGTCGTGTGCTGCCATACGCTTGCAGGATGTTGGTTGATATGTATAGCCCACTAACAGCTGCCAACGCAGCAGCAGCAACGGGGTCAGGAGGCGTTGAGTTGCTTGAGGCCTGGAATGCACGCATCAGCAGCGCCAGGAGGACAAAAACTGTTCGGCAGAAATGGCAGGAGCTGCTGCTGAGCGTTAACGGTGAGAAAAAGACTTCGTCGTGTAGTTTAGCCGCTAAACATCGGATGCAACATAGAATGCCAAGGGAATGGCTGTATGCTACATGCAAGGAGCCGCCACCCGACTTGGTTGTTGCCTGAAAACACTTCAACTCACAACCTAGCTGTTATTAGAATCAAGGCAAAGCACGTGCGTGCAGAAGCCTGTCTCGAACTTCTGGGCTGTTCTTACTATTCCACCTGCATTCCTCCATCATTGATGATTTTATGGATCTCAAACAATCAATCGTGGATCTTCCACAATCATTCTTGGAATCTCAAATTGAAAAATGGATTCCTTTCAACCATGACATACTGTTCTTTCAAGGCAGATTGGAGAGATCCCAATGTATGTGTAGGTGTGTGTAGATGTTTTTGTTCAGGATGCTTGTAGTGCATTTGTATTTTGCAAAGTCAAAGGATATTCATGTCCAAGTCAAATGTCACAGGGACGTGCTCTACTCATGGGTCACTCCTTCCATCACCATGTATGTTGGCCTGGCGGGTGTTTGCAGGTGTGTTGGACAGCTGTCCAATACATGTGCAATGCATCAGTGTCACTGAAACCCCCTGGTGAGGGCCGATGGCTGTATGGGTGTGTCTGACTGGTAGCAATCATTATAAACAAACCCCTTGCCCTTGCATTCCTTGTTGCTGCAGGAATTGGTGTTGAAGCTGTTCATGCAGTAGTTGCCGCCTACCCCACACCCATAAGCCTCTTCAAAGCCTACGAATCCACCATCCGCGCTGCCATGGCGGCAAACAGGAACGCCAAATCAGCAGCTGATGCACTGCTGTGTGAAGTGAAGCTGCCGGGCGGACAGCGGCTGGGACCGGCGAAGTCTAGAACTGTGTATGAGAAGTTGTTCATGAATGGTTGGAACCTTGGACAGCAGCAATAGCTGCTGTTTAGGGTTGATAAGTGAGAGAGAGGTGATGGGATAGTGGTTTTGTCTTTTGCCTGTCTACTGCCACTGTCTGGAAACCTTGGAAAGCGCAAAAAGTAAGGGCGATTCAATTGGAGCTTGAGGTCCTGTTTTTTTGCACTGCATTGGTTGTTGGGTCGATGCGCAGCTTGCTGGTTGTGTCCTGCTTCAGCTGAGCACACGCAGTGCGTTTGAGCTGATTGTCATTGTATATCCTGCACATCGCCTTTGAACTTATCCCATAGTGCTGTGGTGTGACTGGTAGTGCAGTCCAGGGTGGGCGGATGTCAGCAGCGACAGCGGAGCATGTATTGGCTGTATTTTGTGTGCGTGCAGTGAAAGCCACTTTGCTGCTGTTCTTCGGTGGGCCTGTCCGACAGTGTACAAATAGCCATTGTGGGGTGGGTTGCAAACATATACATCATGAAAGGGAGGGGAGGAGAGTACATGGCAAGCAAAACGGCAGTCGTCATGACGGCTGTATTGGTCAAGCACATGGCTGATGTCGCAGTGGCATATGCCATGCATGCAGCTGCCCCTGGTGCGCTAGTAGCTGACTGCATCCTGCATGGAAGCGTGGTTATATATCTTGCGCGGCACAAGCAGGTTGCAGCCGAATGCATCCAGATGTTGTTGGTGCTTACGCGACAACTGCTGTCCTCAGGCTTGCTGTGTTGCTCCGCATGCCATGCGGCATCAGCGACAGGTCGTTACAAGCCTGTCCGATCAAGCAGTCCAGGCCAGCAACAAATGTTTGGAACCGCCTGCTTATGAAGGTCCCATGCCAGTGCCTCTGACACCTCCGCTGCTACTTCATGTTCCGTTGCCATTTCTGTAGCCGCGGCGGTTTGCGGTTTCTTGCTAGAGAGCTCTAGCCAGAATCAGTGCACAAAGCGCATGCACACGGTTCAGCTACACTGCAAGCCGGCCTGGCTTTCTGCGTCCCTCGGCTGTCACCCGAAGGAAGCGCGAATTAAGCAGAGCAGTCTCCCCCCCCCCCCCGGGTGTCCACCAGACATGTCTGCTAGTCCGGATCCGGACAGCACCCAGACTATCAATGCAACGATGCATCTGTCACAGCCCACAAGATCCATTCACGAGAGCTGTGACAGGTACAAACGTTAACCTTGAATGCATCCGAGCATATGCAACGAACAGCACAGAGACTATCAATGCAACGATGCATCGTTAAATTTAGCTATATGCTAGAGCGAGCCAGTTCCCAGACATTAGATCATCTGATGTGTTAGCGGGAAGCATCTTAGCTCTTGTAGCATTCTTAGAGCTCGCTCGCTCTAGCATAGGTGCCATGATCATGGCATGGTGCGCAAGGTGCGCACCTTGTTCAGAAACCATGGCCAAAGACGCATTGCCGTTGCTGCAAGCGGGACGCAGCTCATGAGCTGCGTCTCGCTCGCAGCAACGGCAATGCGTCTTTGGTCATGGTTTCTGAACAAGGTGAAAGGTGAGGCATGCAGAGTCCCATGCCGGCCGAAGTGCCACAGGTAGCTAATTAGCCACTTGCTGATGCGGGGGTCAGTGCTTCAGTTGCAGCTTTATAGTCACCACCAACCCTCCTTCCTTCCGGGCAGGCCCTGGTAGGTTACGGTCACATTTCACGTTTTCCCGACCACAAGGCACGTTCTCATGTCAGACACGTTCACGTGTTACGCAACAGTCCAACACAAACACGTGTACATGTGCGCGGCGAACTCGGCCGCGGACCCAGCACACCGATAACGCCTCGTACAACGGGACGTTATGCCAGCATCACCAACGGCGCCGCCAACACCAAATTATACGGTAGATTTGTTACATACACAGAGACACGGAAAGAGACTTTAGAGACACGGGAAGCCATTTAATCTCCCTCCTTCACAGGACGGCATGTACACGGTTAACGGTTACCGATTTCCGTCGTCATAGTGTGTGGGCACGCGCGTCCATATCAGTGGGCTCTGCTACTGCCCTGCAGCTGCAGGTCCGCTGACCGGTACAAAGTACAAGTAACCTGAATTTGGCAGCTTCTGCTGGCAACATCCGTGTCGCCAGCTCACACTCTGAAAGTGACTGAAGAAGAAGAAGACTTACCCTTTCCGGCCGCAAGGCCTGTGGGACGTACTTGGTGGCCGCCACACTGGCACACCAGGATCAGACCACCCTCAGGGACACCTTCAAGGCAGAATAGCCCACTCAGTGGGAGTGGGTATCAAGCCAACTCACGCCATGATATGACTCATGCACGAGACACAACTGAGCACAGCAGGCGCTGAAACGAGCATTCATTGCAGCAGAGCCGTGACTGTGTCATATGGAAACTTGAAAACGCATGCATGCCAGACACATGTAGCATATCACAACGAAGGTGGATTACAGTATGGTATGATACCATACTGTATGAGTGGTCAATGACAACACGTCAACAAATGTAGACAAGCACCGAACAGAATGATAAACACACAAATTTCACGACGGATGCAACACCACAAAGTCGGCAAACCCAACTACAGCAGCCAGGAACTGGTACAATGACCAATGACGTGCATAAGCATAGTCAATCACAAACAACTATTCCTTACATCCTCTTACAACAAGGGTAGACCACCGGAGACCCCTTGAAGTGTATTGCACATCCTATAGTTTGGATTGCTGCACGCTAGGTAGCGTCTTTGACAATTGCACCACAACTTTCCCGCTGCTGCTGCCGCTCTGCAAGTGCTCTACTGCTGCTGGAACTGCCTCAATGCCTTTGAATGGCTTGGGGTCAAG
>NSMO01002537.1:13424-36842 GCA_002588565.1 Coelastrella sp. UTEX B 3026
GGGTGGCATACGTACCGTCTGGAATGGAACTGCGAGTTTCTACGGTGGTTTGTAGATGGAGTCGAGACACTGCAAGTTTCAAGAACAGGGCTCAAGTCGTGGCCGTTTGATCAGCCATTCTTCATCGCCGTGGAGTACAGCATCGGCGGCCGGTTGGTGGACTCCGCTGTGGAGCCGGTGAATAGCTTTATGCTGGTGGATAATGTCAGGGCATGGCCGGCGAACGAGCAGCCACCGACAAACAATAGAGTCATTTTGGATGTTCCAGAGACAGCAAGTTCAGGCCCTGAAACAGCACAGGCAGCAGACAATTCAGCTCATAACACGCAAAATAACATGACTGATACCTTCAATGGCACCAGTTTAGCTTCTAATGTATCAAGCAGTCTTGCTGCCAGCACAACAAAACACAGCAGCAACAGTAGTTACAACAGCAGCGGCAGCAATACCACAGGCAGTGGCGCTGACAGTAGCGCTGACAGTAGCCGTACCGACAGCAGCAATGGCAGCAGTATCAGTGAAGTTGGCAAGAGCGATGGCTTCAGTAACAGCAGTAATAGTGGCAGCAGTACTGAAGGAGAGGGCAGTAACAGCAGCAAGTCAGATACTGGTAGCAGCCGCGCTGACAACAGCAGTAACAATAACAGCAGCAGCAGCAGCGACACCACCAGCAGCAACGGTAGCAGCACTGGAACCAGCAACACTTACAGCAGCAGCAGCAGCAGCAGCGGCAGCAGCAGTAGCAGCGACAGCAGCAGCAGTGGTACCGACAACAGCAGCAGTGGTACCATCAGCAGTAGAGATGCCGCCCCTGCAGCATCACCTACGGGCAGCAGCAGCGGCAGCAGCAGCGATGGTACAACACCCTCTCCAACTGGCTAAACTCAAGACCGCTGATAGTTGCGATAAGTCTCAGTTGTAAGAACGCCTGCAGCCAAGTGAATCAGCCTGGCCTATTAAATAGGTGACACCAATGCTTACGTTTACCTTCATGATGACTCAGCTGACCACGTGTGCGTTGCCAACACAAGCTGACCCCGGGCGCATAGCATGATTATGGCCGGAGTGGGTCGTAAGTAATCTATCTGGGTCTAAGCATCTACGTATATGTAGTGATCTCAACAAACACAAAGATCTCAACAAGATCTTTCATACCAAGAACTGTCTTTCGTTGACCATGACAGCAGGCTGTACAGATGTGACGTGTGGCATTGTTCAAAAGGTGTCATATCATTGTTCAAACTTGTTCATCATTCAACTGTATACTATATACAGTTAAAGATGTAGTATACATTCTGATGGGGTCAGGTCTAGAAGATCTTGGCAGGTGCTGCATCCCAGTGTAGATGGAAAACTGTCCTTGAGCCACTGATTGTGGATTGCAGAGTTGATCTGTGCATGCATCGTCAGCCCATGATGCGATTGGTCAGCCTGCATGAGTCACAAACTAATGCACGCTTCCAAGTTGCTGGTCTGTGGTGCAGCGGACTCTTTGGGACACATTTATGCATATTATTATGATATCGGCAGCCCATATCTGAGCAGCTTATTTCAGATCTGCAGGTGATTGATGGTCATGATCTGCAGGTGGTCATCATTAAGCACACATCCTACTTGCATTACCTTATGCCTGGGTGTTTCGTGTCGTTGGCTGCTGTTTAAACAATGCTCAAGAGTACTTATTCTTCTGCTTCTTCTTCTTGGACAATGCTGAAACCCTGATTAATGTTGTCATCACTAGCACCGACGGCCAGCAAGAGATCTAGGCAATATCTATGCATGCACGTGTGTCCGGCGCGGCCCACGACAGGCCCCATGGGGGCCAGAACTATGGCTCTTTCATTCTCAGAATGGAAGGCCCATTAGTAATCCATTCATGTTGGATGCCAGACCGTCTGAAGATCAGCCTGAAACGGTTTGATGTGTTGCCTAGCGGCTACACTGGATCGTCGTGTAGTGCTGCTGCATGGTGTGCCACAGGCTACAATGAGCTGCATGTAGCATACAGCAGGCTGCTTGACGTTCTGAGTTGCATAAGCTAATCCCCAAACTTCACATTGAGCTGCCTGCTACGGCGTCTCTCACAGTGTCATCCGCAGAACACCATGTGACTGTCTGCTGACATATATGGATACTCAAGACGCAAGAGCAGTTACAACACAGCATCTCGCTTCTGATGTGGCCTGCTCAGCGGCTAATTCTGTGCTGGATCTGCAAGTGTGCAGGTGGCTGCTGCTGCCGCTGATCAATACTAGGCCGCCGCAAGGCTAGGCCCTTGGTGCTGCTGCCCAAAACGAGCAGCAGCAGTGCACTAAAGCGCCCACCCGGAATAGTCCAGGCCAGTTTGTTTATCTCCTTACCTAAACGGACTGAACAACTATGGGATCCGAGGGCAGACGGCCAGCAGCAGCTGTCCTGCTAGCTTTGATCATGTGTGCATGCACTGGTACTTGTACCTCAGTGGGCTAACCTTGCCGCACACGGTGTGCAGATGGTAAACCTCCCTGTTGTGGTATGTTTCTGTTTCAACGGGCGTTCGTTTGCAACACCGTGCGGCGCTAAAATCGAATTCATGCGCCATGGCGCGCCACTGGCAGGAGTGGGCAAGCCAATAGCACCCTTGTGCCCACCCGCTATCCGCGCTGCTGGTTTCGGCTGTTGGTTTGTGCGAGAGTATTTGTGATGAGTGATGAACCACGTAGCGGTGCGATCGCGTCCCAGCTGATTGACATTGATGTAGGCTTGTGCTCCATGGCGAACTGCGTGCGGCATGAAGTGCCGCACGGAGATCAGCGCGATCAGCTGATATAGCAAAACTGAGTGCGCGCAATAGACGATTTTAGCGCGTTGGGGCTGCGATCCTTCCTTCCCAGCAGGTTTGTGAGCGCAGCTTCCCTCACCTGTGGTCCCTCCTACCTCCAACCGAACAAATCTACCACACGATGGAGAATGGAATTCCATATATGACAATCGGCACACATGGTATAGCGATTGAACGACATGATCAGCAGTACAAGCGTTGATAAGCTGAGGCTCAGGCACAGCGTCTCGCAGGCATGATTCCCAAATGTTAGTACTTCGCACACTACAATGAAGCCCACTGACGCAAACCGTAGCATCATGTATGAGGTGCATGCAGTGGTTAGGCGGATACGAGGAGCTGTACATAGTGCGCACTACATTCAAGTTTTGACGCAAAAGTGCTCACAGGAGAGCGGTGATGATGCTATACGCCGGGCACAAACATAGTGTATGTTACTTTAAAGATGGTTTGCAACTGACTTCGACGCCCGATGATGATGGCGCAGCTTCCCAGCGCTGATGTTATTGCCGGAACCCCTGAACCCCCGCGAGCTTCGGCAAACCTTCCACAGTAGAGAGTTCTGGAGACAACTCAGCATTGTATCTTTGGTTGTTCAACAACACGTACTACGATTGTGACTACAGACATTGCGCACAAACGCCCCTGAAGCAAATGGGATTGAAGGACTTAGCTGCTCGACTAGAGAAGCTAGGCAATAGACGATCAACAGGCTCTGATGTAGTGTTTAGAACCGGATCATGCACCATAGACGTATGTCAGACGATTTGGCAGCGCTACATCAGCTTGCGCTCCAGGGGGCTCATCGAGCCTTTCTGGTCCAGCAATAAACCTCATAAGACGCGCATGTATCACCTGGGAGCACAGATCCTAAAGGAATACAGCTGTGGGGCTGCTGGCAGTGCTCGTGATATGGTGAGTAGTAAACGGGCTGGCAGCATCTCCGCAAACAGCTGTAGCATATATACGGCTATGTCTCTTATTACTATGCCTTGATAGTTGTGCCAGCGGTCTCACACTTGTTTTGGGCTGGGACAGCAGCACTGCAACTGCAACAGGGCCACTTCCGCGGCCTCTGAGGCCGCATTACGCTGCTTACGGGGACATTGGCTGCATAAGCAGCTTGTAAAAGGCATAATACATGCATGTATCGGATGTTCGATCTCTTTGCTGGACACGTTGGATGCTGTATTGTGCACGCAGCCGGCTCCGCACGCACACCTTCCTTTTCTGCATGTCAATCCGCTACCCTTACATCAGTCCTAGGGTCTTGAGAGGCTTCACTTGCTGACTGTGCCGTTGTTCGACAGGTCGAGAGGGAGGTAGCCATCCTTCGACAGCTGCACCACGAGAACCTGGTTGGGTGCTTATTCGTTGCCGATCAAGGCAATAAGATCTCAATTGCTATGGACTGGGCCGGCGACAGCTTGCGGATACACCGAACAGTCACACAGCCACAGCAGTACAATGAAGCAGTAGCCCGACACATGGTGTACCAGCTCACTCATGCACTGGTATACCTGCATCAAAAGGTAATCAACCTGGCAGGGTCCATCTACTTTGCAAGTAGCTGCTTGCTGTGCTACGGTTCAAGCGGTCTGACCTGCGTTCTTTGCACAGCACAACAGCATCATGGATTTTCAGAGCACACCCCCAGAAGCTGCCAGTACAGTGAGATTGCCTTCTGCACTAGCCTAGCTCGTCTTCTGTGGTGGACAGGGCACCACACGCGTCTACTACGTACGTCAGCACTCAGCAGTAGCAGCGGTGGTAGCATGTGCAGCAGTAGCAGGCACCAACAAAGACAGCGCCACCACAGCGCAATCAGCAGCGCATGTGTTGCTAGCACAGCAGCAGACTAGTACAGACGATCTCACAGCATCCAGATTAGTCCAGATCACCCACGAGCCTTGCACCATAGCAGCAAGCGTGCCATCTATGGGGCCTAGACTTGTCCTGCGCTGCCCGGTGAATTGCATGGCTACGGTCGTTGACAACAGCGCCGGTCCAGCAGCGCTTGTGAACCCCATGCAACAAAGTGATTGCCAAGCAACTTGCTGTATGCTACAGTCAAGGGGCCGCCACTCAACACATGGTTCTACTTTTGCGTCTAGAGTGTTAGCCCCTGTGTAGGCCTGCAGTTTTGCAGGAAGCAGCAACACCTTATGACACAGCATTCCCTTATGCCGCCCATGCATCAGCTGGGTATATCACGCTTGCCGCTCATCAATCGTGAAAGTGATGGCAGCTTTGCCAACATCGGTGCTGTAACTGTATGTTTGTGCAGGGCATCATTCATCGGGATATCAAGCCAGACAACATTGGCGTGCATGTTGACCACAAAGTGCAGCTGTTTGACTGGGGTGAGGCCATCACACTGGACCAGATAGATAGACTCACGGACAGAGAGCTCAACAAGCAGGTGCGGTTTGGTGCGGTTTGGTGCATCACTGTGGCAATATACTGTATTGCTGATGTTTGCGTGGCAGTGTTGACCGGCTGCCAATGCGAATCCATGCTACTCATTTGCAGTGCTCGTGTCCTAGCTGTTGGGCACAGCAAGGGCGCACTAGTCAGTAGCATGCAAGGTGCTATTGCTTCATACTGGTGTGGTAGAGTGTGCCATTGCCCATACGTGCTACAACTGTACAATTCCAATGCTCCATTCGCTATCTCCGTAGGACCCAGTGCCATAACTCACAGGCTTTCTATGTTGGTGCGTTATTGTTTGCTGATGTTCAGGTTGGTGTAGCAGGCACCCCGCTGTTCATGCCTCCAGAAGTGCTCAACTACCTAACGGACCGCGACCGGGACCCGCAAGGCGCCCACCACCTCAGAGATATCATCAGCACGAAGTCAGACGTCTGGGGGTTGGGCACAGTACTGTACTTCTTGTTGGCTGGCCGCGACATCTTCATCAACGACTCCAGCTGGGAGCTCGAGAACTTAGCAGATATCGCTAATGCTAGCTGCGGCGTGGAGCTTCCGCTGGGCGTAGAAGCATCATACGCGGCGAGGGATTTCCTGCGGAGATGTCTAGAGAGGGACCCCTTGGAGAGGGCTAGTGCCAAGGAGCTGATGCAGCATCCTTGGTTCATGGGTGCCCACTCCATTGATGACATGGAGGCATTCTATGCAGCGCAGCAGCGAGTCAACAGTACTACAGCACACAGGACAGCTCTGCTATCAGTACTCGCTGAGAGCTTCAGCAGCGAAGGGGATGAGTGTGATGAGCAGCTCCTGCAGCAGCCCATCTGCCTTGCGCCAGAGGCCATTGCTGCAGCTACTGCAGCAGTACAAGGCACAGCAGCAAACGATGCGCTTGCTGCATCGCTAGCGCTGGCTAGCGGGGTCTCCGCTGTGCAGCTAGGGCAGGAGGAGTTGGAGCTGGGGGGTCAGCAGCTCTTGCAGCTGCAGCAGGGGCAGCAGGTCATGCCATTGCTGCAGCGGCAGTCCACGCAGGAGTTGCTGCAGCTCGCTGCGTCTGCCAGTCACCACAGACGCATGGGCAGTATCGGCAGCAAGAGCCAGCTCGCAGCGTTAGAAGCTGACATAGATGCAGCGACGGACAAGCTGCAGCATAGGACTAACGGTGAAGCGGTTTGTGAGGTGCGGTTGAAGATGAGTCCCTCTGCAGCCTCCCTGGGCTCTACTGCTGTTCACTGAGCCAGCTGTCAGTGGAATCTTGAATCCTATTCAGAAGTGACAGCAGTAGCTGTCCTGCAGTGTGACCTGGCAGCTGGATGTACCAAAATGAAGCAGTACGTGGGCTCAGGAGACTCTCTTTCTAAGCTGATTGTGTCATATGGTGTGTGTGAAAGCAGGTTGTGCAAGTCATGCTTGTGCTACACCGTGCTGTTTGGCGTTGCTGTTGTGGCTTGTAGTATGTTTGACTGCAGAGGCTCGTGTACATCTACATGTATTCAACCATTGGGTTCACTGCTCTGTACATCGCGGACTGCAAACAGTCTAGATTTATGTGCACAGGGGTGTCTCTGTGTGCTGTGAGCTGTTCCTGCACAGGACAGTCGTGCTGGGGTTGACTTAGGGTTATGATGTGCTGATTGCTTGTGCGACTGCTTGGTCGTGCCGCTGATACTGGAAGATTTGGCTTGGAGTTGTATGATCGCTCATCGTGCCGTATCTCCTGCATCTTTGACAAGCTTGTGTGGTGTTGGGGCGAGTCCCTTCGACTGCGTGGCTTGCTTAGTTGACGGTTGACTGCGTTGACTATACCACTTTGCTTGCTGCTGTTCATGTGCGACCGAGCCGGGCTGGTGGTTGTCGGTCGTGGTCCTGAGAGAGATAGCATGCAAGCTGTTGGGTCCTTAGTTTCTGGTGGCTTCTGTAGTGTGTTTGGGTATAAGCTGCGATTGATTGATTGATGGGGGGTAGCATAAGATCATGGGTGTGGCAGTAAGGCGAAGGAGGGAGCCAGCAAGGGCATCTGTGCTTTATCACGTCGTACGCTCTAATAGGGGGTACGAGTGTGCTGTTTTGTGTGCCAAATGAACAGTTCATGATCGACCACTGCTGTGCAGTTGTTCTTGAGAAGCTGCAGCTGGCAGATGGCTGCTCATATGCTATAGATCACATGCTGTATATGCCAAGCACACACAAGAGGCTGTTCTTTGCCACTTGTGGAGTGGTGTATTCTTTACCTATGGTTTTGCGGTACGTCCATTACAGCATTAGATGTCAGCTGGAGAGTCACCTAGCATTGGGTTTTGGTTTTGGTTTTGTTTGTACTGTCTTGCAATGCCTACGGCCGCTGCCTGGAATTGGAAGTATACATGCATACTGTTGCACATCATGAGGGTATGCATCTGGGGATTCCCTGTGCGTTTGGTCCTGTCAATTGTATTGCTACACAGCCGCAATGTCTGCTGCAGTCGCTTGCATCGGTGTCAAGTAGCTTGCATGGTCACAGCATGCTTACTCCCCTCAATGTTGGGAGCCTTGCGCTCATTTAAATGACCACAGCTTCTGCAAAGTGTTTGTTTCTAGTGCCATCACTTGCTGCAGCTGCCACTGTCTGAACACTGCATTTATGTCTACAGTTTGTTTGACCTCATGTGTCCCAGTTTGACTTGCTCGTGACTTGCTCTGTGCGATTCCCAGCTCTATCTATCAGCCGGGGTTGGGCATGTGCAGCTCAGTTGATAGTGACCGCATATTGATCAGCAAACATACTCATTACTTTGATACTTTAGGGGTGCATGAATTGACTAGATTCTTGGTATAGTGATGCATCTTTGAATAGTTTTCACGCATCGATTGTGTAGATTCATTTTGTTGGACAACAGTTGCATGACACTCTCAAATCTGGGTTGCGTTACTGACCTCATGTTTGGCTAGCAGCGAATTGCAAGGCAGCAGGTTGTTTGTTCTTGTACCAGCCGGGCTTTGGTGTTATAGCTAGATACGCCAAGCATATGAAGTGTGTTTCTTTCCTAGCTGATACTTTGCAGTCTGCAGGATGTTGTTGGCTCTGCCCAGTGAGAGTGAGTAGCATGTGAGTAATGTTTTGGCTTGGTGTACACAGCAGCGGCTTCACAGCGTTGACAGGTGGATATCAGCAGAGTTTCCTGCAGCTGGTGGTTGTCGGTCACATACCAACAACAGTGCTTATTGCACAGATATTTTGTGGGGCACTGCCTCGGTTTTACGTGCATATGGCACTCTGGGTCAAGAAGAAAGGCTGATGCGTATGTGGCAAGGCAGCTGGTCTGTTCAACCCGTGTGTTCTAAACATTGTTGTCGCCAATACAATTGATTGGATGTGTTGGCTGTTCAAAGCCTGGCGTATGGTGCATCGTACTCCACACAAATCGCATGGCAGCTGCTGCTTGATGTGATGCTTGTGCTGTTGCTGTCTGCTGCAAGTATTTGGGCAAGTATTGTTGGTGGCTGGCCTAGTCCCTGAGCAGGAGAGAGTGGATAATGATTGCGGTACTGTTTTGGATTGCTGTTTGTTTGCTCCTGCATGCGTAAACGGGGCTCTGTTTACAACTGAACCGTACGGAGGGTTGGGTGCGTCATAGGGCTGCGTAGGGGTTGTAATCTGATTGTTTTGTTGTCATGTTTGTATGACTGCTGGTTATGTGGGTGCAACACGACTCTTACAATCTGTTACGCACCCGATGTGATTCCAGAGACTGATACATTGCTGTGTGCCTTTTGTCTGTGATATATGCCCTATCTCCAACAGAAAGAAAGAGATGAGTCACGGACAAAACACACAATGCTGTGAATGCTATGTGCAGCAGTGCACACACATGCCACAAATGCCCTGCAATTGGCTGTTAGATGAGGTTATACCATACAACTCATCGGCAACCATTTGCAGTGCTTCACTTTACGCATGCCTTGTATGTTGTATGCTTTGTATGATGTCGTGCTGTGATTGTGGTTGACTACGCATGCCAACATGCGACATGATAGCAGTGCTGTCGCATTGGACCACTGTGGCCAGTTGCTGCATACCAGTCGTGCTTGGATGCTGCACAGTTGGGTTGGGTTTGTGCCACACTGGGTTTGTGCACCGGGTGTACAATGCGTGCTGGATACAGCTGCTGGTGCAGCAGCTCCAGGAAGGGGGGTGGTTGATTCACTATGCGAATGGGTTGGTGCTTTTTGAGCAACTGGGACACTGTCTGGTAGTGGGCATTGCATGTATGTTGTCATCGAGTGCATGGCACCTGTTGACCGTTCTCGGGTGATAATGAGTTTGTGAGTGGACTGACATCGATTATTTCCGGGTTGTGATCTCTTCTGCAATGCTACTAGCTCTGTGATCATTTGAGGCCGGTCGGCGTGCATGCGCTGACTGTTCTGCGACAGTGGTATGTAAAAACCTATCATACGAGCGCTGCATGGTGAACTTACAAGGCGGTCCCAGCTCACTGTCTCACTACAGTAGCTTTGCCAGCGCATTTACCTTGTTGCATTGGCTCAGGCACCTTTACAGCAGATAGGCAGGCCCTTCACCAGGTCTCTGCTCTGAGAAAGTTCTGTGTCTAGCAGTGGTGGCTCGAGCTGCCCCGATCTCTCCGCGGTTGTAGGTCAATACCATTAGAATAAGATCAGAAAGGCAGACGTTGCACGACCAGCGCATGGCACCGCTGTACATCGAGCCCTCCAAACAAGCAAGGCTCGACGTTTGCCTTGGATGCATTGGCTCAGTCAGAAAGTAGCGAGTAGTAGCGTGTAGTTAATAGGGCTTATCATCATAACAAACCAACCTTCTAAATTCTTGCCCAGTACATGCTGACGGACTTGGTCTTGCCGCGTCAAACAGTACTGCCGTGGCAGCACCGCTCGAGACGCTGTATGACGCGTTCTCGCTGATGCAACAAGATAACGGCTTGGAAGCAGTAGTAGCGCCATTTAACGGAGCAAAAAAGCAGCAGCGAAAAGTAAACCCGCTTAAACCCGCTGGCGTCTGGCTCGAGCTGGATATACTCTCCGCAACTCTCAGCCCTCGTTCTCTTTCAGGCAGCTTGTGAGCTAGGTTGCCAAACCGATTGTCAAGATGGCAGTCGGCAAGAACAAGCGCATTAGCAAGGGGTGGGCTTCCTGTCATCGTGGTTGTCTCTGCTCCTGTAGATCTTTGACATGCTATTTCTGACCACAATGTGTTTGTTGTTTGCACAACAGAAAGAAGGGAGGCAAGAAGAAGATGTAAGTGGCCTGGGCTCTGTGCATAGACAGCAGCAGCATGTTCTGAGTGCACACCATGCTTCCGGCCAGCAGTGTCTGTGGTGTGTCGATTGCTAATCTCCCGTATCTCTTTTGCAGTGTCGATCCCTTCTCAAAGAAGGACTGGTATGATGTGAAGGCCCCCTCCATGTTTGCCGTCCGCAACGTCGGCAAGACACTGGTTACCAGGACTCAGGGTACCAAGGTAATTAGTAAGCACTTCAGTACAATGTGAACCACGCTGTAGCTCCCATGCCCCTCCCGCTCGGGGAGTTCTACTGACGCCGCTTGTCACATGCCCTGCAGATTGCTTCTGAGGGCCTGAAGGGCCGCGTGTTCGAGGTGTCCCTGGCAGATCTGCAGAAGGTGTGGCTCTGGGCTTCCTGCAGACCAGCGTGCCAGCCGCACAGGAGCAGTATAAACAGCAGCAGCTTACTGATCGACAGTCGCCAGCTATAAGCCGATGCCAGGTTGCGATGCCTGCAGCTGCAGCTGTGGACGCAGAGATCGCAGTTGATTCATACTTGCGGACCAGCGCAGGCAGGCACAGCAGCGCAAATGGTAGCCTGCAACATGTATCAGCGGCAGCAGCAGTGCCCCTGCAGGGAGCTCGCCTGAGAGCCAACCTCTAAGAATGTCGGTCAGCAACAATCTGTTGGCGTTTGTTTGTGTCCGCAGAACGAGGAGGATGCCTACAGGAAGATGCGTCTGCGCGTTGAGGACGTGCAGGGCCGCAACTGCCTGACCAACTTCTGGGTAAGTCTGCTGTTTTCAGTGTTTCTATCCTGCATCCTGCAGCCGCATGAGTTGGAAGGATGCATATGATAGGGATACAAAATGCGAGACAGCAGCTGCAGTGCAGGACGTTGCCAGTGCAGCGGCAGATGTTTCCAGGTGTCGAATCAGCCAGCCACAACAGCGGCGCGGCCAGCCAAGGAGGAGCTTCGTGGCAGACAGCAAAGGCCCATGCAGGTGCCGATATCAGCTGCCAAGAGCATACAGCGTGAGCAGGGACTGCCTCTGGTGGGCTGGTGGTCCAGGCTTCCACAGCTGGCCACAAGCAGGACCACAGCTTGATGAGGTCGCCAGGTTGCAACAGCAAGCAGCAGCTCTGGGTTTTCCAGCCGCAGCTCAGCAGCTGGTTGTTGCAGCCGCCGGCCTGAAGCCAGTTCCTGCAGTGCTTTCAGCGTAGCATCCATCAGCCCGGCGGCGGGGGATTGAAGGACAGTCAGCAAGCAGATATGGCCCTGTGGAATGCAGCCGCCAGCATCAGCACTGCGAAGCATGGCTGTGGCTGCACGTAACAACTAGCAGCCATGCACTCGCTGCATCATATTCAGCTGGCTGAGAGGCCTATCCGATACAGCAGCTCTGGCAGAGTCCTAGTCTAGCACTTACATTAGGTTGGCTGTAGAGCAGTGGCAGCAGCTGTCAGCAGCAGAGGGCTCTCGCCACAGTTACTGCCTTGGGGACGTTAGTTGCTTTGCTAACAGCACGCGAGCGCAGCATGATCAGGCACAGAGCAGGCGCCAGCTGTTGTTGGCCTGCCCAGCAGTGTATGTTTGATGACAGCTCGGTTCAACTATTGCATGTATTGTGAGGATCAGGCACCCATGCAGCAGTTCTGTCCCGAATGTTTTGTGGCTGAGACGAGTTGTTTCCTGCATTAGCAGCATGTATGACTGTGTGCGCTGATGTTGCTCTTGCTCAACACCAACATGTCACCGATGACTGTTAGCCCCCAAGTGCTGTTGACAGGCATGCCCAAGAATCTGGTATTTCTTCTGTATCTCAGGGTATAGACTTCACGCAATGTTGGGTTGCATGGATGACATATGTGCCACACAACAGCTGCCACATCTCGTGTGTGTGTGTGTGCACTCTCATGCTGCTCTGGTCTCGCATATCTTCTCCTTGACCTCTCACCTGTGTGCCCTGTGGCCTATCATCTCTGTCCCTCAGGGCATGGACTTCACCACTGACAAGCTGCGCAGCATGGTCCGCAAGTGGCAGACCCTGATTGAGGCTCACGTGGATGTGAAGACCACTGATGGATTCACACTGCGCATGTTCTGCATTGCCTTCACAAAGAAGAGGCAGGGACAGATCAAGCGCACAGCATACGCACAGAGCAGCCAGGTGGGTGTGGACTGCTGGCATTTGTGCTGTTGGGAGTACAGTAACCAGGGCAATATGGGCTGTTAGGCGGCATGGTGGGCGGGTACATAGCTGTGGTGGTAGACCAGCGCATAGCATATGCACAGACCAGCCTGGTGGGTGTGGACTGTTGGCAGAGGTGTTGTTGTCAGGTGGCAGGTGATTGGGACACAGTTAATCTAGTTGGTCAGAGACGGGGTGGGTGGTTACATAGCAGATAGACCAGCATACAGCATAGGCACAGAGCAGCCAGGTGGGTGTGAACCAAGGGCAGTGGGGCCCTAATGGTCGCTGGGATCACCATGCAGCAAGTTGCCAGGGGCAGATGCATGGTTGTGGTGGTAGACCAGCTGGGCACACACACAGGGCAGCCAGGAGGGTACATGGATTGGTGGCAGGCCAGCAGTGGCCTACACACAGAGTAGCCAGTAACTAGGCAGGCAGCAGTTGCGAATATCACGGATTTCAGGGCAGCACGTTTCTTACAGCAATCATGCGGCACACATACATTGCAGTCAGCTGGGTGCGTGATACGGCTTGAATCAACTCACAAAGGACAAGCTGCTGAGGGATGAGAGGGAGTAGTTGGGTTGGCAGCCGCTAGTTTATATACTATACTGCATAATATCACCACAGCGCTTGAAGAGGGCTTCTTGAGCAGCTGTTCAATCTCACTGGGTCGAGGAATCAAGGGACGGGGGTGCACCTGTGGATGCGGCCGTTATCAGACCCCCCTTTCTGCACCCACGGGGGTATTGCTGAGCAATCACGGCAACACGCTGCCAGTTTGTTTTGACCTTGGGAGTGCTGTGGCACTGGCGCTTGAGCAGCAGTTGCTTGGACAGATGCAAAGCAGAACACTGAAACAGGGAACAGGTTCTAGAACCTGGGGGGAGAAGGGAGGAAGAGAGCAACAGGCCAGCAGGGCTTGTTCAGATTCTGGCAGCGGCTCATGGTGTTCACCCGTAGCAGCTGGTGTCAGCAGCGCAGCAGGCCATCCAGTCGGCTTACAGATGAGATGTAGTCTGCAGCGCTGCGGTTTTAACAGTGACAGCAATAGCAGCTCTGACAGCTAGCTGTAGATCAGTGGTAGTAGGGTGCTAGGCTCTGCTGTTGGGTCACATGGTGTGGCGATGATGGTATGTGTGCCTATTGTGAAATGTCATGCCATGTCGTGCCATAGGATCGTGTTGTTAAGCTGACGGCTGTTCTCAAGGGCCAGGCCCTAAGTTTTTCCAGTTTTGAACCTACACATTGACTGGGAGATGACCAAGGGAGTAAAACTCCGCTGACTTGCTCCTGTGCTTGCCGCTGTCAACTCCGACAGATCCGTTCCATCCGCAAGAAGATGGTTGAGATCATGGCCCGTGAGGCCAGCAGCTGTGACCTGAAGGAGCTGGTCGCCAAGTTCATCCCTGAGGCAATCGGCAAGGACATTGAGAAGGCATGCCAGGGCATCTACCCCCTGCAGGTACGCGGAGTGGCGGAGTGGCCAGAGAGATTGCCACGGGGGTGTCCTAGAGTTTGGTGGTCCTAGAGTTTGGTGGGCGTAAAGTTTGGTAGGGAGGTCTTGGTGTACTAAAGTTTGCTATGGGCTGTGTTACAGCTGGAACGGGTGTTTTGATTGGGGGTGTACGAGAGTTTGGTCAGCTTCTGCTTTGCGTCAGTTGGGGGTTTAGGCGGGGGGGTGTTGGTTGTGCTCTGTGAGTTGACAGCAGCTGGCGTTTTTTTGTCAAGCAGCAGTTGGAGGTTGTACAGCCCAGGTCCATCGGGGACATTTGGTGGTGTTGGATACCGGCCTGCGGATGGGGTTCATTCATGTCGCCGCTGCACTAGAGCATGCAGTGTTGCATGTTGCCCTCAACTCGTCTCATGGATGTGGCAGATGCGTCCTCAGATCGTTGCAGATCCTTGCAGAATGTAGCCGCTGGTGTCATTTGCAGAGTAAACAAGGCTCTTCTCTTTCTTGCCTCACACTGCTGGTGCAATCTTATGTATAAACTGAATCAAGAAAGCAGAATCTGAGCCCTTGAGCCTGTGTGTATGAATCGCTCTTCTCTTGCAGAACGTTGCCATCCGCAAGGTGAAGGTGCTGAAGTCCCCCAAGTTTGACCTCACAAAGCTCATGGAGGTGCACGGAGACTACAGCGAGGAGGTAAGACACACGAGCAGACATAAACAGAGCTGTTGATAGGTGTATGGATACGCACCTGGGTACTGTAGTGTAGCCTAGAAGTCAGCCGGATGCAGCAGGAAGCCAGAGTGAATCCAGATTGGCATCTAGAAGCCCCAGTTGGTCCCATTTGTCGTAGAGGGTTCGTCACAGACGCTGAAAGTAAACGCACGTAGGCTTGCCGCTGAACAGTCGACGTGATTGCGCCGCTAGCATATCTTGCCGTGTGCTGTTTAGGGGTTGACCCCTGTTGTGTGATGCATGGCATGCCTGCTGTGTTTACATGTGCTAGAATGTATGCCCGTGTATGCCTGTTGCTGAATTGATGGCCAAGTAGTGCCTGCGCCCCTGCTTATGAGCGCTTTGCTGTCATCCACCTTCAGGTCCCCGCCAAGGTTGAGCGCCCAGCTGAGATCCCAGGCGCTGAGCCAGCAGCAGCTGAATGAACAGCAGCGGCAGCAGCTCACCCCATGCATGCAGTGTCAGGCCCCCAGCTGCCTGTTAGCAGGCCCTGCAGCCAACCACATAGTAGTAGTGGTATCTGCTACGGTCTCAGTTGGAACTTGCCATATAATGGCAGTGCTGGGATTGACGCACAATTGCAGTGCGGCGATGAGCACTTCCTGAGCAGGTCCAGTTGGCGGGAAAGGGCCCGCTGGTTGCTGGCAGCAGTGTGTGCTGGCAGTGCTGTAGCAGCTATGGGTTCTAACAATGTAACGCTGTGTCTATCAGGGGCTGGGATGGTCGCAATCGTACGATGAGAAGCTGAATGTGGAAGGGTTCAACCGGTCGCTTGTGATCGCCGTCGAGCAATCACTGCGGCGCTTCTGAAACTGGAGTATGACAATGCTTTGGTCAATAACTGCCAGGCTTCCGAGTAGCAATGTTCTCAGGGGAGACATGCGTCGGTATTGGGCAGGGCCGAAAACCCGAAGCAGTGCCTAGCCTGCAACCCGGGAATGAACAGTGATGCTGACTGTTTGGCGGGGCTTGGCAGCCAGGTTCTCAATGTTCACAGAGAGTTATTAATTTTCACTTCTGTTATAGCCAGGGTGGTTCGGCCGGCCGCCAATGATGACGCATAGCGCGGTCCTCACGAGCCATGCAACAAGTCAGATGCGCTGGCAAGCTGTACAGAGTGTTTCACTTCACTTCAGGTAAACCTTGTGATGCAGTCGAGATGTTTGGATGCTGGCAGCGTCAGAGCTTGTCATCATGAGCAGCACAGAGAGCTCTTTGGGTGGCGACCCCCATGCATGATAGGACAGCTATTGCCAGCGCATCTGACTTGTTGCATGGCTCAGTCACTTTTACAGAGCTTCTGCCGGTGACGGTCGACTTCAGCAGCTCGGTGTCACCATGCTTATACCGGCAGTCACCATAGATAAGATATGTCTGTATGCAGCAAGGTTTTTAAAGTTTCAGTCTTACGTCTGAATCACAGTATGAACAACGGCAGGACTTTTCAAACCGCAAGCAACACTGTCTTCATTTCCAGTGGACGTCACAAGGATCAAAAACTTCACAGCTGGCTGTGAGCGTTCAATGGAATCTAGAAGCTCTGCAGTAGCAGTAAAAGTTGCTCAAGGCCTGGGTCCCCGTCACCAAAAGGGCGGACCCCTGAGGTCTGTGGTAGATCATAGGCAGACCATGATACCAGCTATCACACAGCAAAGCTACTTAGCACGGCATATGAAAGTCCTATGGGGTGCTGCCAGCACTCCTAGCAGTGCTAGCTAACCGACAGCCGATCAGCCTGGTTTGCCTATTAGCCACCCAATTTGCTAATCTGCGCTCAGACTGTATTCTGCTGCAACTCACAAAGTACAGCCACACTGTGGCCAGGAGTCCCGGCTAGTCAGGTGGATGACCAGCCGCTAGTGATGTCTTAACAAACATTTTTTTACACTTTCTGACTTGTTGCAAGGCTCAGTCACTTTCACAATAGTTTGTAGAAAGGAAGCAAACAATGCATACTGCAGGGTGCCATCATGAAAACAGTAAATTTATGCAACCACTGTATCAGTTTATTGAGAATACCATGCTAGTATCCATGTGCAGTCAAATACAAAGCACGATATGTGCGTGGCTCAAATGGAAACAAACACAGCACAAAGGACTCAACATTTCTTGGATACAGGACTGTGTATGACACTTTTGCAGGTACAGAAAAGTCTTATAAAAGTCATAGGAATGGCTATACGACAGTTCAAACACTGCCTATACAGATGGCCAGAGTTGGAATGCAATACTCCGCAAAAGAACCCAAGTGCACAAAAGAAATAAAAAGCCCTTAACTTGCAGTTGGAACCAACCATTACCCCTGAGGCAGATGCTGCTGGCTGCTCACTGAGCAAAGCCCAGCTTAGGCTGTACCAAGCAGACAAAGTGCACTATACTACTGTGCAACAGGATTGCTGTTGCCCAGCGGAAGATCTGCAGCACCCCTTTCATTCTGGTCTGTTCGATTCGTTTGGTTCCTGTTTGAAGCGTTGTTCGTTGTCACTGACCTCCTCTTTCTGCGCCTCTCATCTGCCACCTCCTGCTGCTGTTGCTGTTGGTCCCCAACCGTGCTATGTTGAACGCAGCTTTGTGTCTGCTGCATGACAAACGGCACACCTGGGACACTAAACCCCTGCTGCTGTAACAATGCAAGCTGCTGTGCTGCTGCCACAGTAGGCGGCACAGCAGTTGGCAGCAGCTGCTGCTGGTTCCCTGACACTACACCCATCATACCCTTTGTCTGCTGCTGTAGTGCACCCCAATAAGCAGTAACACCCCCTGCCTGTGTTGCTAAGTGCCGATGAGCTGTCTGCACCTGCTGCTGCAGCTGCAGCACTTGCCGCTGCCACTGCTGCACCTGCTGCTGTGCAGCAGCTGCTTGAGCAGCACGATCAGCTGCTTGCTGTCTAGCAGTTTCAACCTCAGCAGATATGAATGCTGTTTGATAGTTTGCGTCGTTCAGCTGCTGCTGCAGCTCCTCAATCTGCTGTCTTGCATTGAGCAGTCTGTCCTGCAGGTTTGCTTCTGTTGCTGCTGCATGCTTCTGTACTGCAGCTTTGTCTTCTGCTGCTTGCTGTTTGACAAGCGCTACAGTGGCCTCTGAGTCTGCTGCTTGCTGTTGGGCAGACAGCAGGTCCTTTCGTGCTGCTGCTAGCTGCTGCTCAGCTGCATCAAGCTCATCTTGCAGCTGTTCTGTAGCTTCTAACCTGTCATGTAACAGCTCCAAACTTGCTGTAGCCTTCTGTTTGAACTCAATGGCATCCTCTAGCCCACATTGCAGCTGCACCATGTGAAGTTCCTGGGCAACTAACTTGGCATCGGCAGCTGCCAACTGCTGACCCAAAGCAGCCATTTGCTGTTGCAGACTGTCAACAAGTGTCCTTGCATCAGTCAGCTCCGCAGCAGCAGTTGCTGCATCCCGTGCTGCTTGCTGTTTGAGGGCTGCTAGCTGATCCTCTAGCTGCTGTTTGTGCTGCTTTGCTGCTGCCAGTTCCAAAAGTGCATCTGCAACTTGTTGACGGGCAGCAGCAAGCTGACATTGCAGCTGTTCAACCTGTTGCTGGGATGTCTGTAAGTCAGACACAGCAGCCGCCAACTGCTGCTGCAGTCCTTCAGCATGTCTCCTTGTTGCCGCCAGGTCAGCCGCAGCCGCTGCTGCATCCTGCACTGCTTGCTGCTTGAGCAATCCTAGCTGAGCTTCTAGCTGCTGTTCCCGCTGTTCTGCTGCTGCCAGGTCAAAAGCATTCTGTGCACCCTTCTGCCGCAAAGCATCAAACTGGCACTGCAACTGCTGCACCTGTGGTTGAAGAGCCTGTCCATCATTGCAAGCTGCTGCCAGTTGCTGCTCCAGCTCCGCAGTGTGTTTCCTTGCACCAGCCAGGTCACTAGCAGATACTACTGCATCCTGCGCTGCCTGCTGTTTGAGCGCCGCTAGCTGAGCCCCCAGCTGCTGTTCCCGCTGTTCTGCTGCTGCGAGGTCATATGCATTCACGGCCGACCCTTGTTGAGCGGCATCAAGCTGCCACTGCAGCTGCTCGACCTTTAGCTGCAGTGTCTGTAAGTCAAATATAGCAGCTGCCAACTGCTGCTGCACGTCACCAGTATGTTTCCTGGCAGTGGCTACGTCAGCAGCGGCAGCTGTTGCATTCAGTTCTGCTTGCTGCTGAACTGCATTCAGGTGAGCCTGTAGCTGCTGTTCCCGCTGGTCTGCTGCTGCCAGGTCACGAGCGCCAATTTCAACTTCTTGCTGGGCAGCAGCAAGCTGGCAACGCAGCTGCTTGACCTGCTGCTGGTAGGTTTGCGCTTCATGAGCGACCTCTGCCAACTGCTGCATCAGATCTGCAGCACATTCCCTTGCAGCATCCAGGTCAGCAGCAGAAGCTGCTGCATCCTGCGCTACTTGTTGTCTGACAACTGCTGCCTGCTGTTTTGCTTCTGCCAGGTCACGTGCACTATCTGCTGCTGCTTGCTGTGTATTTTCCAGCTGGCAGCGCAACTGCTGTATCTGTTGCAAGTGTGCTGCTGAGTCGCAGGTGGCTGCTACCAGCTGCTGCTGCAGCTCATCAGCATGTCTCATTGCAGCATCCAGGTCAGCAGCAGCAGCCGCTGCCTGCTGTTTTGCTGCTGCCAGGCCATGTGCACTGTCTGCTGCTGCTTGCTGTGCGTTGATCAGCTGGCTGTGCAATTGCTCCAACTGCTGCCTGTGTTCCTCCAGATCGCGTCTGGCTACTGCTAGCCGTTGCTGCAGCTCCTCAGCGTGTTTCCTTGCAGCTGCCAGGTCAGCAGCAGCAGTTGCGGCGTCGTGGGCTGTTTGATTTCTAACAATAGATGTCTCACTGATAAGCTGCTCCCGCTGTTGCTTGACGGCTTCGAGCAGACGCCGTTTCTGCTCCTGCTTCTGTTGCTTCACAGTGGCTAGCCTAGCTTCTGCATGTGCTGCCTCCTGCCGAGCGGTTGCTAGCTCTTGCTGCAAGGATACGACCTGCTGGTCTGCAGCTGCAGTTGTCTGCTCTGCAGCAGTCGACCGCTGCTGTAGCTGCTGCTGCAGCTGCTGTTGTGCTGTTGCTTTCTGCTCTGATGCATTCTGCAGCGTTTCTGCCAAAAGCTGCTCTGCAGCTGCCAGAGCCTGCTGCAGTTTAGGCACCTGCAACTGCACAGCAGCCAGCCGCTGTTGACCCTGCTCCTTCACACTATCCAGCTGCCGCTGCGATGCCAACAACTGCAGCTTGGCTTGGTCAAGCTGACGTTGCAGCTTCAGTATGCGCTGCTCTGCTGCTGTTGACTGCTGCGCTGCCTGCACCTCAACAGATTCAAGCCTAGCATGCAGCTCTGCCACCCGGGTTGCTGCCTGTGTTGTACTGCTGTCTTCTGTGTCCTGCAGCGCTCTGTTGAGCTGCCTCTCCAACTCCTGCATGCGCTTCCTGCAGCTGTCCCCAGCAGCATCCTCACCTGCCCTCTGCTGTTGCAGTGTGGCCAGCTCATGCTGCAGTTGCTGGGTTTGCTGCCTAGCTTTCAGCAGGTGTTTATCAGCAGCTGCTAGCTGCTTCTGGCTAGCAGTCAGCTGCTGCTGGAGGTGCTGAGCCTCATGCTGTGAAGCAGCCACCTGATGACCCCTGTCTACTGCTTGATGCGCAGCCAGGCTGTGCAGCTGCTCAATACGCACGTTGGATGCACCAAGGTCAGCACCGCCGCCAACTACCTGCTGCTGCAGCTCACTGGCCACTTTCCTTGCAGTAGCAAGCTCAGGCACAGCACTGGCTGCATGATCTACTAATTGCTGTCTGGCATCAGCTCGCTCAGCCACCAAGCGCTGAAGCTGCTGCTGTGTTGCTGCCAGTTGCTGCTGCTGCTCAACACGCTGTTGCATCATATCAGCTAGCTGAGTGTGTGCATCCGCTGCTTGGTATTGAAGCTCATCATACTGTCGCTGCAGGCGGTTGAGCTGTTTCCTTGCTGCAGCCAGGTCAGCAGCAGCTGCAGCGGCATCCTGCGCTGCTTGCTGCTTGACAGCAGCTCGGGCAGCATTTATTACAGCTGCTTTCCGCTCTGCAGATGCTAGGCGGCTCTGCAGGGCTTCTGCTTGCTGCCTGGATGCTTCCAGCTGCTGATGTATCCCAGCCAGTGCGGCTTGCCATAAGGCTGCTGCTTTCTCCGCACGCTGCCTTGCCGTTGATGCATTGTCCAGTGCATGCTGGGCAGCTGCCAACTCAGACTGAAGCTCCTCTTTCACTGACTGCAGCTGATTGTATTTGTCATGCGATTTGTTAAGTCGTTCCTGCAGAAACTCATTCTGCTGGTCCAGGCGGGCATTTTGTTCCTGCAGCTGGTGATTCTGCTGCTGTAGGGTACTGATCTGCAGTTTCAACACCTCATGCTGCTGCTGCAGGTCGTAGAGCGGCAGCTCCACATTGCCGTCATGTTGTTGAGTGGGCGGCTTGCCGAAAAGTGGCTTCAGCTGTTGCTGCTGTAACTTGAACAGCGCCAGGTCATTGTGTTGGTGGAGGGATACTGTGGTAGGCACGCTGGAGGCTGTTTGTGGCAGGGCATAAGTTGCAGAAGATCAGAAAAGCTTACAGTGTTTGAGATAGATGATGCATCAGCAGTGTTGAGAGCTTGCCTGCTGCCTGGCAAGTGATAACACCACTGCAGTGGCTTATATGCAGCCCCACATTCACGCACATGCCAAAGAACAAGCTGGTTTGCAACAAAAGCAAGGCATTGGTCAATCATCTGCGCTCCATGCAGTCACTCCGTCGTTCGCATACGTGGCCAGTATTCAATGTGTGAGCTGTTGAACAGCCACATCAGTGTTGCCAGCAGCCATCCGTGCTGCATCACCCCTGCTTCGCCGTGTGCCAGCTCAACAATTGGAAATTCAAAGGAAGAGCTCTTCGATATGGGCAAGGTTACCTGGAGGTGCCGCTGCGCGTGACTCCTGCACTTGGTGCTGCAATCCCAACTGTCCTTGATACACGGGTGCGTCAGCTGCAAAACACCGCACAACAGCACTCCTAGAATCTCACAGAATCGTTGTACCTACACTGCCGAGAGCTCAAGAAAGCGTAGCCGGGTGATCCAGGCAAAGAAGCGAACAACGAACTGCTCAACGAATCGGCCGGAAGCCGTTCTGCAAGCCAAGCCAGTCACACCCATTTACCAGTTACACACATATCAAGGGCTCTGCTGCGCCTGACCTGTGCCGATGACAGCTGCGAAATGGCAACTCAAGCGGTTGAGCGCACCTGACTTGCTCTGACATGACCGCCTGCGTTTAGGAACTCGTGCTGACGATATATCTTGCTCAGGGCTCCTGAGTAGCATGCAGCAGAATAGAAAGGAGATACACTATTGTCGGATTGGCGCCAATCATGTTTGGGTACAATGCTGAGCGCGACATACCCAGGCATTTGATCACTTCGCATCACTTTGATGCGTATATTGTCCCTCGGCGGTTCTGGAGTCGGTTGGCGCCTGTGCTGGCATCAACAGAAAACTGCACGCGGAGTACCCGGTCTAAGTGCCCTATCTTACTATTATCAAGGCTGCTTGTCGTGATGTCTTCTTGACGACCCATCACCATTGAAGCCACCGCACTTGGCCGTGCGCGTCCTTCCGGGACCTGCCATGGCAGTGGCCAGGCACAACCAGCTGCCTGTGTATCTGCCAACCACCTGCTGACGTAGGGAGCTCCGACTAAGCAATGCTAGCGTTGACGAGACGTCCAGAAGACCTCCGGGACCCCCCCCCCCTTATACGGGGTCATTTTCCTGACGCACAATTCACCATCATTCAATAACAGGGCGAAGCGAGTTTCATCATGCCCCACCAGCATGATGACTTGTAATCCAGCTCCCTTGCATCTTATAAGGGTAAGTGACACCACGTGCTATGGACTATTCAACAAGAGCTCTCATACCAAAGTTGCGGATATGCTATTGCTAGCCACGCAGCCCGGCAGTACCTGTGTTGCTACTGTGTTGCTATATATATATAAGCTACCCACCAGCCATAGCACTATGGCCATCGGCCCCGCGCCCCATTTCAGAGGCGGAAACAACAGCACCCAAAGCAGTGATTCTATCACTGCCATCTACTGTGTTGCTGCTGAGTTACAGCACTACATGCATGATTAGAGCCCAGAATGAATGCTAAAGGCTTGTAGCATCCACAGCTAAATAGGTAATATTACCCTAAATGATGTGTGCCTGATCCAGTTCATGCAAATATACATAGTACACTGCACAGATAGCACACAGTTTGCAGATGCAAGCAGCACAACAATTTTGTCCACTGAGCAGTCAATCACTCAACACATGGGTGTAGGCCAGTTCACGTAAACTGCTGGTTTAGGGTAGCTGCCCTGAACTAGAGAGAGAGAGAAGTTACAGTGGATACCTCACCATCTAGAATGGTACTCTCCACACCCAATAGGAAACCGATTGCAATCAACAAAGGATAAGACCAGATGAAACCCTGTCAAGCACTCGCTCTCTGTTTTCGCTTTTATGTCCGGCTTATGCAGCCGGATACGCACACTGAAAAAGTATGTAACTTATGGTAGCAG
>NSMO01002538.1:0-10331 GCA_002588565.1 Coelastrella sp. UTEX B 3026
GCCACTGCTCAAGGAAGAGCCAAGGGTGGAGTTCAGCGGGGAGGAGGGCATGGGAAGGTAAGGAGTACAGTAGATAATGGTGTGGACGGCACTTGTGTGCTGGCAGGCCTCCTTTCTATCATTACCTGGGAACTGCTGACGCCTCTGTCCATGGACATGCAGCTTGAACCAAGCAACCATAGCTTGTATCCCGAGGCATATAAGCTACAAACATGTTATAATCCTACGCTGTTACAAGGCTGCAGGAGTGAGCTTGATCAGAAGTATCTTGCAGTGTTGTGCCTTGTGGCTGTGTTACCCAATACACTTGTTGGTGAAGAGCACCATCAGAGACTGTGAAAGTGCCCACATGTAACCCGTCATCAACCAACCCTGCCAGTCAACAAGCTGTGTCGCCTGTTTTGAACTCCATCTGTAGGTACCTTGACCTTCATGAGCTGCACCGGGTGTTCCAGAATGCCAAATTTGGGCGGCGATGTGACTACTTAGAGTATCTCAACCACATCTCGGACTTTGGCAGCATAGACAAGACACTCAAGTTTGCAAAACCTTACAGGTAGGCTACTGACTGGTATGAAGGTCATGGTTACATGCTGGGCGTTGGGTGTTCAAGTTCACTGTTGTGCACCAGTTCAGTGTGAAAATGACTGAGCCATGCAACAACTCAAGTGCGCGGCAATAGCTGCAGTGTCATGCATAAGGGTCGCCGTTCAAAGAGCTCCAGTGTGGCGGGCTAGCTTCTGGACCATCTGTGATGGCAGCGGCCGGCAATACAAGTAGTGTTACACCATTGCGTGGGCGGTGGTACTCGTCTTCATACAATGCTGTCGTGCCATCAAGTTGCTGTTGTGCCATCAAGGAGCACATGCCCACCCTTGTGTGCAGCAATGTATCTATCTTGTGTCCGACTGTTCTGCTAGTTCTAAGACACCCTGCGAATGTGCACTTCTTGCTCCTCCTGCAGGCAGTACCTTCAACAGCTGTTGGAGTACCTGACGGGCTTCTATGAGCGTACCCAGCCGCTGTCACAGCTCAAAAAGCAGATGGAGAAGCTGCAGCAGGAAGTTGAGCAGGCATGGGAACACGGGCAGGTGTGGCCCATGAAGAAACACAACTTTGTCCGTGACTATAGTATGTAGAACTGCTCATGAGCTGTACATGTCTAGCTGCTCATGTAGCACAGCCTTGCTTGGGGGAATGATGCGACTCTTGTATCTGCTGCATACAGTGGGTGCTGGTGTTCTGCTCTTCGCAGGTAGCTGTTTGAGAGGATAAGGGCTGTTTCACTTTGCTGCGGCTGTGGCACAGAATGTATTGTTCGACTCAAACATTTGATGTCATTGCACAGCACATGATTTGCTGCTCACCAGTTCGGTTGTATGCATCGTACTGGCACCCCACCTATTAACCAGTTTGCTGTGTGCCATCCTGGTGTTTGTGCACTGGTGGCAGGTTGGGGGACTAAGCGTGCCATAAGCTTGCCTCTCAAGGCTGAGTCAGCGGCTCAGCAAGTATGGTTGTAGTGACCTCTGATACTGTTACGCTGTACACACTTCAGTGGCACACCACTTATCAACTTGATCCAACCAGCTGCGATATATGCTGCCTTCTCATGCACCCACAGGTACCGGGTTGGGAGGACAAGGGCATCATCAGCCTGCCCGCAGAGGCTGAGTCAGTGGCGCAGCAACTGTCATCGGACCTTGAGACCTTTGACTCCATTGATGAGCTCGCTAGCCTTGGTGCAGACCAGCTGAAAGACAAGCTAGCAGCATTGGGGCTCAAGTGCGGCGGTACAGTCATGCAGCGAGCAGAGCGTTTGTACGCCCTGAAAGGCAAAACGTGAGTGTGGTATTTGGTATTGTGCCTGGTATGTGCTGTTTTCAGTTAGCTGTTTTGAGTGGCAAAGTGTGATACGCCTTATTGGTTGTGACAAGCATGAGATAAGCGCGTGTCAGCAGCAAGTAGCACCCTCTTGTGCAGACCAACTCAAAGACAAGCTACCAGCATTGGGGCTCAAGTGCGGCGGTACGGTCATGCAGCGAGCAGAGCGTTTGTACGCCCTGAAACGTGAGTGTGGTTTGGTGTTGTGCTTGGCTGTTTTGAGTGGCTAAGTGTGGTGCGCCTTATGGGTTGTGACAAGCATGAGATAAGCATGGGTCAGCAGCAAGTAGCACCCCTTTGTGCAAACTGGTTGAAAGACACTCCGGCAGCTCTAGGGCTCAAGTGCGCTGGTATTGTGAGGCAGGCAAAGCGTCTGTACGCTTTCAATGGCAGCAAAACGTGAGTATTTGTTGAGTACATATTCCGCTACCAAGTAGACCTGTTTGGCACTTCAGCGGCTGAAGATCTTACATAAGATTGGCAGCTTGAATACAAGCAGCTGAACATCTGGGCCTGCGACTAGTTGCAAATGGAGATACTGTACGTCAGGCAGCAGGTTGTGGGGTCCACGCTATCGTCCTGCAGTTGTCCCCTGCTGGCTGATACAGCAGTTGGATGCTTCCTCCAGCAGCAGAGCTAGTAACAGCACGCACGCTTGCAGGTGCTGCAGATGGGTCTCGGTAAAAGGCCGTATCCCGCAAGCTCTGGTGTTGATTTTCAAACACAGCTAGAACCCTCAAGCTAAGGCCATTCCAAAACAACAAAAAACGTCTTTGATGCCCTCTGCTTTGAGTCTCAGTGGGCACAAATGTTTCTCTGGCTATCTGTAATAGGCAATTGATGCGCTGTTCACTGTTCTCATAGCAGTATGGCACATTTGTTAGACCTTCTGTGCTTGTCCCAAGCGACCAGGGTTGGTGTAACTGGCTGCATTGGCAAGCCTGCTGCTCTTGCTGCTCAAGTAGTGCAAGTATACTAGATCGACTAGGCGCATGCTAGCGGCATTGCAGCGACAATGGGTGCCCTCTGCTCTGGGTTTGCTGTTTTGCGTTCGTGCTCTGCTATGCAACTTGAGCAGCAGCAGGTCTTCCCAGGCCTCCAGGAGCAGCCCAGAGTCTAGCGGCTTGCCCTCTACGTACGGTTGGGTCACATAGTGTGTGTGTCTGTGTGCTTGTGCTGTAGGTTGAATGACCTGGACCCGAAGCTCTTTGCCAAAGGCAAGGTTGTGGCAACAGCAGCACGCAGCGAAGAGGAACTCAAACAGCAGCAACAGGTAAGTGTCACATATGCAAGAATACAGGCCCCAGAGTCGTGATATCAGATGCCTTCTACGCAGACTCAGGTCCAGCTGGCTAGGGTGGTACCCAGTGCTGCATGTGATCAACCAGTAGTTTGCTATTCTTGTGGTACTTATCGCGTTTCGGTGTTGAGATGATTTGATAAGTGTTTGTGCCGGTTGCTTCGTGCCCAGCGTGCTTTTGAGCCATTGCTGTTGTGAAACAACACCGTCACTACCACACGTGTGTCTGTTGCCACCTTGCAGACTGGCCTGGCGGTTGCCAAGCTGGAGGCACAGGTTAGCCAACTAGTGGAGCTGCTGGCGAACATCCTGAGCGACACCAAAGGACGAGTGGAGAAGAAGCAGGCGCAGGTTGGTTTAGATGGGTGTGCTTTGACGTTGTTGTTTAGGCATCTGGACGTGTTACTGCATGCAGTGCTTTGAATTCAACTTAAGCTGTGCACCTGAGATTATATTCTGACACCATGTGGTTCCAGTTTTGGGCCGGGCGAGTTGTGACCACGGTTCTCAGCATGCAGGCAACTGGAGTTATCTCCCAGCATGCAGGCAAGTGGAGTTCTCTCTCAGCATGCAGGCAACTGGAGTTCTCTATCAGCATGCAGGCAACTGGAGTTCTCTCTCAGCATGCAGGCAACTGGAGTTCTCTCTCAGCATGCAGGCAACTGGAGTTCTCTATCAGCATGCAGGCAACTGGAGTTCTCTCTCAGCATGCAGGCAACTGGAGTTCTCTCTCAGCATGCAGGCAACTGGAGTTCTCTATCAGCATGCAGGCAACTGGAGTTCTCTCTCAGCATGCAGGCAACTGGAGTTCTCTCTCAGCATGCAGGCAACTGGAGTTCTCTATCAGCATGCAGGCAACTGGAGTTCTCTCTCAGCATGCAGGCAACTGGGGAGTGCTGCTGTGTCGAAGAATGTGATTGGACAAGCCTTTCTGTCTGTTTGTCATCTTTGCAGACTTATGAGGAAATGCTTGCGGAGATGGAAGAAGCTGATGCTGAAGCAGAGCCTGAGCAAGACTCAGAAGAAGAGGAGTATGTGTACAACCCCCTCAAGCTGCCGCTGGGTTGGGATGGCAAGCCTATCCCCTACTGGCTGTACAAGCTGCACGGCTTGAATCAGGAGTTCAAGTGTGAGATATGTGGCAACTACAGGTACGCAGGGAATGGGCTTTACGCTTTCCAATGTAAACCCTGATTGAGGCTGGGCCCACTTCCAGCACTTCCAGCACTTGCACAACAGCATGGTGGGCGTATGTCTGCCGTGTTGATTTGCTTTCATCAAGTGAGTCTAATGAACCTTGCTCAATGATTGTTCTCTTGCTGTAAAACGCAGCCATTGAGGCCTCCGTGCTTTGAGCGTTACGGTGCTCAAGCACTGTTATTCTGCCGTTTTATGCCATAAAGAAGTCCAATTCACTTGTGGTTGAACCAATGCTGAGACCGTGTGCTCCTGCAGTTACTGGGGCCGCCGTGCATTTGAGCGTCACTTCAAGGAGTGGCGTCATGTCAACGGCATGAAGGCACTGGGCATTCCCAACAACAAGGACTTCTACGAGGTTACAAAGATCGATGATGCGCTGGCGCTCTGGAAGAACATACAGGTCTGTGTGTGGGTGTCGGTGGGTGGGCGGGTGGGTGGGGGTTGGTGTGGAAAGGGGGGGGGAGTGTGTCTCTCTTTGCAGAGCAGGGATTTGGGTGGTGGGGGTGGGGGTGTTATCTGTGCGTGGGGGGGGGGGGGGGGGCTGGCGTGTCGGACATCATCACAACACGTGCAGCTGGGCCCCCGCCTAAGTCCTTTGGGTCACGTCGAATGGTCAGCTTTTGATCAGATGTCCGTCATTCCCCACCACTGGCTGAGCGGGTGATCAATGAACTACACATGGTGTATGTTACACTTGACACCTGCGTATGCTGAGGTACATGTGTTACGTCATGTATGCCTCTACGCAGCCTACCGTTAACTCCTGTTCCCAAGGGGATGAATGGTGTTGGCGGTTAAGGGCTGTTTGGGCTGGTCACTTTGGTTTTCGTGTTTTCCTATGGGATGCATTTCGGTGTGCATTTGCTTGTGTACCAAGGCTGCTACGTTGAAGTTGCCTTGTTTATTGGTGAATTTTGATCTGCGGTGTCTCTAAATTGTCTCCACGTGCTCTACTGCCAGTACATGCAGCTCGCGTAGCAGCACTAGCTGATGCACCCGTGAGCCATCCTACAGCTATTGGCCTGAGACTTGGACACTCAGGTGTTGCTTTGGTGGTTTTGGGGCCTGCTGGTGGCATTGGCAGCATGTTCTCGCGTGCGCAGTTCATCAACTTGTTCACTCTGGTTTAGCCTATTCTAGCCAGGCAAGCCGTGCCACAGCAGCTGACTTCTGCCAACCTTGTGCTGTTTGATGCGTGGCTTGCAGGAACGTAACACTGGCGGCTTCAACCCTGAGCTTGACGAGGAGTTGGAAGACGCATCTGGAAATGTATATAGCAGGAAGGTGTATGAAGACCTCAAACGACAGGGACTATTGTGATGAATGTCTTGGATCTGTTCGGCCCACCCGTGCTGATGAGCAGCTGCACCGCCGTGCAGCGACTGGGGGAGGTGCCAGCGAAAGTTTGCCAAGGGGCGGGTGGACACGGCACCTGGGCGCTTGTAGCTGGACACGGAATCTGGTTGCTCTAGTATGTTGTGGACAATCGTGTCATAGGGCAGCTGCCACGTGCTGCGAGGCTTTCACGTGGCTGGTACAGCAGACTTGTACCACGCGCCACGCGCTCAGCGATGTCCTGGCTTTGTGCGCCTCTGTGAGGGCTGGCGGACCCGTCATATTTCGGTAACTGCTGTGGTAGGTGTCTGTTCGAGGAGGGAAGCTCGAGGGGCAAGGCGGGGACTGGGAGGAACTGGCGCTATCAAGCGTAGAGGTCATGACTGGTGTCAGGCTCTGCGTTTCTGGTCATTTGCTAGTGAACGAGGCTTTATTGACCATGATAAAAGGAATATATTGAATGTAGTACATCTGCCACCAACGTCCGTACGAAAATGGAGGTCGAACTATTCTATTACATTGTATTTAGCATACTATGTCTGCCTGTTGTTGCCCTGATATGGAACCAGGGAATAGGCAGCTTGGTGGACGACACGCCTGCCTCAAGGGCCTTCCGCAACAACTATTTGCTGGTGTATTGCCTTCAGATGCGTAAGTGAGGCTGCATATAGGCGTCTTGAACCAGATCAGTCATGCCAGCTTCAGTTGTTGACACCGGTACCTTGCCTCCGAGACTGCTGCCTGTTTGAGGCTGTAGCACAGCTCTAGTGGCAAAACTAGTTGCCTGTATGCCAATGTCGTCACAAGCCAGAGTCGCATGCATTGCAGAGCTCTGCTCAGCGCACCAGCCCATGCACAGCCCATATGTTCTCCCAACTGACAGCAGTTGCTGCAAAGAGACTTTGCGGCTGGCGCGTTCGTAGCTGGCTTGGCTTGTCGAATCTCACTTTTATGTTCACCGCAGTAGGAATAACAACATTCAGTTGCTGACGCACCTCAAATCATGTCTGGCTTGCAGTTGGTGACTGGCTACAGGGTCCTTATGTGTATGCTCTGTATGAGAAGTATGGATACACCCCAGCTCAAATTGGGCAGCTGTTCATCGCTGGTTTTGGGTCCTCTCTCGTGGTCGGGACATTCGTTGGGGCCCTGGCTGACCGAATGTGAGTACTCAGCGGCACAGAAAGCTGTTGCAGGAACACCTCAATGTACTGTGGTCGGACAGTGGAACAAATTCATCACCTTGAAGAGCTCACACCACTACAAACATATGCTAAAGCAAATGGTGCTGTATTTGCTGCTTCTTCTTGTCTTGGACTAGAAGCACCAGCCAACATTAGCACCATCTGCCATAGCGTTTAGCTTGCAGCCAGCGCCTTGGTTGTTCAGCAGCTGTCACCGTACATTGTGCCAGTCATTTCATTGCTGGCCATCCCAAGCAGAGCCTCAAGCAGCAGCAAGGTTTTATTTAGTTTGAACCAGTGCACCTGTGCGCACAAATCCGCACTCTTCCCCTCTGTAGTCAGTCGCAGCTGCCTGTGAACGCCAGCAATCTCAGTATGACAACAGCTTTGCTGTTGCTTTCTGCAGAGGCTGTTCAGCAGCTGGTATATCCCACATAGTCACTTATGGCCTTAGCTGTATGATTACCCGGTCTGAAACATCACAAGTGATGTTTTTATTGGTCCATTGTGCAAGAAAGGATGTTGCTGTGTTACTGCAGGCCGCTGCAAATAGCGTAGCATGCTTGTGAGCTGCATAAGCGCGGTGATGGCGGCCCGTCAAACAAATCATGGTGCTGCTGCTTTCCGCAGGGGTCGCCGGACAGCTGGTCTAGCAGACGTAGTAACATATAGCCTGAGCTGCCTGAGCTGTACGAGGGACCGGCCCTCCGCATAATCAAGTAATGTTGCTAGTCTCTGCACATTGAACAATTGTGTCTCTGCAATCTGAACAAGTTTGTTCTGCTACTTCCTGCAGGGGCAGCCAGACAGCTGGTCCAGTCTATGTAGTGACTTCCAGCTCCACCTGTACACCCTCCCAACCGGATTCTGAAGCAGCAAACACAACTCTCCTACTGCAAAACGAACAAGTGTCTAAGGCTCAACTGCCAACTGGTCCCCGATGTACAAAGTGATGTTGCTACTGTCTGCAAATCAACAAGTGCGTCCTGCCCTGTGGCTTCCTGCAGGGGTCGGCGAACTGCTGGTCTAGCATACGTGGTAACATACAGCCTCAGCTGTGTGACAAAGCACTCCCCCAACTTCTACGTATTGATGTGTGGACGTGTACTTGGAGGAATTGCCACATCTTTGCTGTACTCAGCATTTGAGTCATGGCTGGTGGCTGAACACTTCAAACGGGGCTTTTCAGGTATGTCAGTGTTCTAGGGTCCGTTTCATATATGTAACAAGTGCTCGTGTGTCCAACCAGTGCGAGTGTGTTCCAGAGCGCAAGATCGCTGGCAGCTCGGTTGGCAAAACAGCTGCGGTTGGTCTTTGCTGTACTCAGCATTTGCGTTTTGGCTGGTGGTGGGTATGATGGAAGCAGGCAAACTGGTCCTGCAAAAGGCCCACTGTGCCAAATCTCTTGGGCTCCATGCCATTGTCTGTTTTGCAGGATAATCCCTAGGCCAAATGGTTTCATGAGATGTACTTCTAAGCAACAGCCTCATGCCTGGCCATATGTTGCAAGCAAGCAGAAAGATCTGCGGACAGCTCTTGAGGCCTGATCAGTTCATGTGCTCCATTGCTTGTTCTGCAAAACAAACCCTAAACCAGATGTTTTAACGGACGTGTTCTTAGGCAGCAGCCTCATACCTGGCCATATGTTGCAAGCAGGCAAAGCGATCTGCAAACAGCTCTGTTATGCCTGATCAGCTCCTGTGCTCCTTTGTTTCCCTTGCAGAACTAGCCTTGGGCCAGACGTTCTCATGGGCCGTATTGATAGGCAACAGCCTCATGACAACCCCCCAGTCCAGGCAAACAGCTTCATAGCAGTCGCTGACCCTGACAAATATCGTGTCGTGGTCTCTGCCTTGCAGAGTAAGCTTTATGCCAGACATTCTCCTGGGCCGTGATCCAGGCAACAGCCTCATGACAACTCAAAGCCAACTGAAGTGTATGTATGCCTGACAACTGTTGTGATGTGTTGTTCCCCTTGCAGAACAAGCCCTAGGCCAGACATTCTCATGGGCCGTGTTTCTAGGCAACAGCCTCATGGCGATCCTAGCTGGATTCTTTGGAGACTTCCTCGTAGAACAGCTCGACCTGGGGCGTGTCGCTCCGTTTGATGCCGCAATTGTGTTCATGTGCATTGGGGGCGTTGTTATGATGGCGACATGGGAAGAGAACTATGGGGATTCTAGTAGTAAAGACATTTGGCAACAGTTTGGCAAGGCATGGGACGCTATCAGATCAGGTGAGTGCTCAGAGGCTCATGATTGTTACAAGACGAAACCTCAGCGACATCGCGCAGTAGTCCATTGCTGTGTCTACCTGTTCAATATCGATCTCCAAAATCGATAGCAAGTTGCAAGTTGGTGGTGTGCGAACCCATTTGTAGCACCAGTTTATTGATTCGTATCTATGTTTGACCAAAAGGCGATGCCGCTCACATACTCAGTACATAGGCGGTTAGAAAACACATCGCTCCAAAAATGCATGAAACATTGTATAATTCATAAGCTTTCGACCTCTGATTGTGTTTGTGTCCATGCAGAGCAGCTATTGCGCTGCTGCGAGGCATGCAGATTTTATAGACAAGTGTGTCGTAATCATTGATACATCTCCGGGCAGTATGTGAGATCAATGGTCAACCGTACGGGAATCAGTCTTCCTCAGGGAAATGAGCTGACTCATGCTGACTTCCAGACTTACAAAATTGTTTGCTGTGTGTTGGTTGCAGACCAAGCCATCGCCCTCCTCGGAGGCATGCAATCCCTTTTTGAAGCTTCAATGTACTCTTTTGTTTTCCTCTGGACGATGGCCATGTCCCCCAACAAAGAGGCAATCAAACATGGCCTGATTTTTGTCAACTTCATGACAGCTTGTATGGTTGGGAGCTTCTTATCGAGCGTTTTGCAAAAGCATGCAAGGCCAGAAAAGTACATGAAAGGAGTGTACTTTGTTGCGACAGCAGCTATGGCAGTACCTATGGTGGTGGCGTTGGACACAAGCAAGAATCCAGGTGGGTCATGGGCTCTCGTCTACTGCAGAGCTTCCTAGTCCTTCTTTGCTAGTGGTGCCTTCTTTTGTGTCTTGGCAATCTACCAGCTGGCAGCGAGACTTGGGGGTGAGAGGTGAAAGAAACGCAGAATGTGCTGCTGCGTTGGGTTCATTCAAAGGTAAGCCCATAATGGTCAGAGGCCAGATAGACATGGTGACATTTTGCGCTCCAACTTGCTGTGCGCATATTCTGGCCTGGCATAGTTACCAAACAGCTCCCGACTCGGAACCCCCCATTCAATGGAATGTTCATTCAATACAAGTGTGATAGGATGATCGACAAGGTGGTTAATGTTTCACGACACATCTGTGATGTTGCTGCTGCAGATTTGAAGGGCAAGCCCATCACGCTCCGAGGTCAGATAGACCTGCTGGCCTTCTGTGTG
>NSMO01002546.1:5768-16219 GCA_002588565.1 Coelastrella sp. UTEX B 3026
CAAGGCACCAACAGCGGCACGTTCCTCTTTGACGATGGCAATGATAAGCTGTCGGAAGTTGAGCTGGGAGAGTACTTAGAACAACAGATGGACAAACGCACACCAGACGAGATAGAAGAAGCTAGGGTATGTATGCATGATGGTTGGTATATATTGTCAGGAGATATTGAAGCATGTACACTCCTAGCAAAGCAACAAGTCGCTATGTAACAGAAAGAGCTCCTGGATTGTAAACTAGTGTTTAGCTACATGCGCCGATGGGTGGATTCAGTCTGCGGACTCCAGCCAGCTACCGCATAAAGCACTTTGGCACCTGATCACTCATTGCATGCTCATTGACAGTCAACATGCGTAGCTGTAGTTATCATATGGTATGGACAACTGACACACTTCAGAAGCAACAATTATCTGAATCATCTGACAGCAGGACATGACCGTGCTAGCACTGTGTAGCCCCTGGATGAAAGGATGTTACCTGCATGTTAAGTAACATGGTATCATTTGAACCACTGTGTGTACTGTCTGTGCTGTGTGTTTCGTGCTGCTTCTGTCTACTGTCAGGTTGAGTGGTTCAGAAATTTTCTAGCTGCTCAAGAGGAGGACGGATTCATTGGAACATTTGCAGAGTTTCTAGACACATATGTGAGTATGACAGCAGCGATCTAGTGATTTGACAGCTCTGTATATCTCGATTCAGTACTGTGATTCAGGCAGTTACCGCCCTTACAAGTTGTATGTAAACGGGATAGCTGCCCTGCTTTGAGCGTTGGACAAGTATAGTCTGGCTTGGGTTGTCCTGCTATCTGGGCAATTACTGCACTGCACTGATCTTCGAAGGTGCACTGCACTGCACCTTCAAAGATGATATGATGTGGTGTCTTGCTGAGCCAACACGAATGTACAGTCTGCATTGCGCGGTCTTCGCCCCACAGTCACCTGACAGTGATCTGTATGTGCCTATGCCAACCAGCATCATTCCTACAGCACAGTGGCAGACGGGGTCCATACGTATGGCATTCAGTATGTCAGAGCATCTATCGTGTTGCATTGGCTCTGTCTCCTGGCACAGCTAGCCCAGCTATACAGTTGCCTACATGCTCATCAAGGCTGCCCTTGCAACTCCACCCACTTGCCAGCCTGAGCTGCACTTATCCTGCCACAGAGCTTACCAAGGTTAAGGTTACACACATGTAACTTTTAGTGTCTGCCAAAGCACCCCCAAACCTTTTCAGACTGACCTGGCACTTGTAACATGTGGTTGCCTACATCATATGGCCCCAAATATTGACAGAAACCTGGATGTTTGGCTGTGTTTGCAGGTATTAGCCAAGAAGCTTGACAGGAGCTTTGTGAATGAGCTGCTGGGCAATGAACAGGAGTATCCAGAACCTGAAGTGGAACCAAAGTGAGTCTGGATCAGGGACCAGGGTTGAAGCCCTCTGGGTGAAGATTGAAGTGGCATATGCATTTTTCATGTCGATGTTGCCTTATGTACGCATGTAGCACACTTGAAGCTTGCCACAGGTTCTAATCCAGCACCTTCGAGCAGTTACTATATTTTCTTGAGATGAGGCTGCAGGGCCAGAAGCTTTTATTAGAGTTCCCCTGTGCTGCATGGCCTACCACGATCTTGCGATTCAGTTGAATCATCATGCCCCAAGCAAGGGTCCCTAGCCAGGCTGGCTCCTCACGTTTTGTGCCTACTCTCTAGTGTTCACTGCAGTTACTACCACCACCATTTTTGTGTCAAATTAGTATCTCCCCCACGTCTTTAAACCCACCTCATGTCTGCTGCATCGTATGTCTGTGTGCAGCTTCTCCCTGGAACATGAAGACATCATTCCCTTGGACGAATCAGACCCCACACTAGTACGTGCCAATATTGAGAGTGTAACGGAGATAGGCCTGCCCAGTACACAGCTAGGAGAGGGCGAGAACAGGGTGGGTGGAGTCTTCATAGTTACCCTGGTATGGTGCAGTACTGTGCAGCTGTCCCGCTGGTCTCTTGCTAGCTTTATGCCACAGTGAGCTTGCGCCCGTGATATCATCACTTCTGCATTGGCCACTAGCCTTGATCTGTGCACATTTGAAGTGCTGCTTGTCAATTACCTACCATTACAAGGACAGGCCGAGACAGGGTGAATGGAACTCCCAAAGTCACCTAGTACAGCGCAGCTGCCTCATTGGTCTATCATCAGTCTTATGCCACAGTTTTCTCAGATGGCATGTTACATCCCCTGTCAGTACCAACCACTACATATTCTGTGTCGCAGAAGCGCTGCTTTTGCAATTCAGCACAAACCCACATTCTTGCTACTGCCACTGCTGATGTCGATGCTGACAGGTGATGAGTGTAGAGCTTCTGCTGGCTGCCCTGGAAGCTTGTGGCGTGGACAACTGCAGGTCTGTGGCTGCAAAACAACTATCGTCCTGTATGTAGCAGCTGCTAACCTCGCACGTCAAGCGCATGAGTGTGATACAGCTGGGACTGTTATTTGAAGTCCTCTATTAGCATCAGGGCCTAGGCTGCCACCATGTATTGAAGCTTTAGATGCCACCTTCGACATATTTAGCGTGTTACATCCGCAGCAAAGTCATATGGGTTGGTGAATGGCCCAGAGGCCCAGAGCCAGGTTTGCATGTAGCAGTTGAGGGGTGTAGCTCACACAGCGTCTGAGGCCATGTCAGAACAAGCTTTGCAACGCAAGAGGCATCCTTACTAAGTGCTTCCACAGTTGCTAGAGCACTATCAATTTTCTCTTGCCAAAATCTTCGCATAATCATTTGCGTGTTCCCCACAGGATTGAGATTGAAGGCGGCAATGAGATCCCTGTGCTAGATAACAGCGCCCTAGGCTGGTGTATTGACATCCAGTGTGCGGGACTCAGGCCAGCCCCTGTACGAGGCACTGAACCTGCGGGGGATGATGAGTCAGAAGAGCAACCAGCTTACATGCAGAGAGATCTCATGGTGTTGAATCAGGGAATAGCGGTGAGTCTGTGGCCAGGGCAATCAACACTTCTTTTGTGTGTAACCATCAATTGCTATTGGAGGCGGCCATAGGTTTTTGTTGCTGGGATTTAGCGCACTTGCCACAGACGGATTCAGTATATTGAGCTCGTTCTGCACCGTAACTGCTGGTAGCTTGCATGCAAACAGATCGTGTGCTACCATCAATCCAAGGCATCCTGATGGCCTGCAATCAGATCCTCCATGCAGTAACGTCAGCCAGTCAGGCTTGCATGTTTGCCATGCAAACTGTTGCTTTACAAGGGACAGTGGCTGCTCCACACTTTGACTTACACCCACAGCAGCTCCCACGCTTTGTGTTGGCTTTGCCACCCACCAGCGCTTCATGTGCTGTGTCTACAGGTTCAAGACGAACATGGTTGGATCTCATTCTTCCCTGGTCCCTTCAGTAAACTGACAGCAGGTGTTGACCACAGTTACATAGCACCAGTCATTGGCTGCCAGTGGTACACATGGCATAATGATGACACTCATTTTAGGTGAGTACAGGCTATGGAGTTCATCCAGACTTTATGAGTGCTAGCAGGCTTAACTTGGTGTCGGTTTTCACTACAGCGACCTGGGTTGCTTGTATGCTGTGTTGCTGTTGCTGAGTGCACATCATTTAACCCATTATTTCTGGTCCACACAGATGTTGCTTGCTTGGGCTCTGGGAGTTCACAGCAGCAAAGCGGTGTGATCATCAGCATGCTCTGCTGAGCTTCCTTGTGGTGTTGTGTTCAGGTATGCCGTAGCACCAGCTCGTGCATATGTGGAGTGCATAGACGAGCTCTTCGCACTCAGGAATGAAGGGTACCTTCAAGCTGGAGCAGAGAACCTGTTTCTGGTTGCTAATGGGGACTCCTGGTGAGTCGAGGCTTGACACACACTGCAGCTGTGTTTGCTGTAGCTTGATGTGACACTTGGACCGGCTCTGCAGTGACTGCAGATTTCCGTGGTCTCGGCATGCCAGCATCTCAACCCAGTGTGTTGGCAATACTCTGGTCACTGGTAGCACCATCAGTCTAGTCCTTGTTGCTCACGCTGCAGTATGGAAGCAAACAACTTCAGCTTCTGCTTCTGACAGCAGTAGGGATGCATGACCTGGCGCTGTATTTGTCCGTTTTACTGCTTCTGCTGCATAGGTGGGATGCCAGCATGGTCCGCATGGTGTATGATGAGCCCGCCCGCTTCAAGCTATCACAACTCGTGGGCAATCTATCGCTCCTAAGCGTCCGTGGCAGCCAAGGGATTCCCGTGGGGCATATCACAGCGTTTAATGCCAGCCCAGAGCTGCAGCTTAGCTTCGCGCAGGCCATGTATGATGCAGTGCAGCAGGAGAGCTTTGTAGGCTACGACCAGGTCCTAAACCTGCAGGACTCGTATCTAGAGCAGAGGTACCAGCGATACGGAGACATGCCAGGTGGTGGCGGTGAGGGCGAAGATACAGAATTCACGACAAGCATTGGTGGCATCGAAGAGGACAACGACGATGAAGAGGAGTTTGAAGAAGGCGAAGAAGACGTGGAGGAGGCTGATGAAGCGGAGGATGCTGATGAGGCAGAGCAATGACGGGATCCTGGCGCTTTGATGCGATAGATTGCCGCGCTGGCGCGGGCAGCAGGTTGTGCCTGCTGTGATGTTCGCAGCATCTCAGCGTCGTCTGGTGTAACACCCTGATGTTGAATATGTGTGTGGTACGGCTTGCGAAGTTCAATCCGCTTGCACTGGGACGTGTCTCCAGTGTGCCCGCAGGGACTTGGGGTGGGAAGACGCTCTGCGCTGGGGACCTCGCGTAAAGCTATCCAGGTGTAATCAGCAGCATGCTTGGCGCGAATGCGGGCACAAAGAGCTGTAAAAAGGTGCCAAGATTCTTGTCACTGACGATGTGATAATTTCTGGCACTCTGCTGCGTAACGCTTGCTCGTTGGGTCGACTGCAGGCGCAACATGAGTAAAATAAATTGTAGGAAATGTTTTGGCGAAATCCTGCAGTGCATCTGTTACGGTAAATTGTATGTGCTTGTAGCCACACCGCAAGTGCCACCAGCAACTGCAAGGATCCAACGCCAGAATGTGTTTCAATATACCTATGAGCACAGCTATAGGCGTCGCGGCCTTCAGTGCTGCGTCGCTACTAGCTAAACGTGGCAAGCCCTTCCGCTGCTACTTCATATTCATATATTTTGGGCTCATGGAGCTGCTTCAGGTTGCGCAGTACATGGTCGCTGATCAGTGTGATAACAAACCCAACCAGGTGCGCTGAGTTCCAGTGTGTACAGCACGCAGCTGCTGGCAAAGAAAACAACTGTGCTGCTGACTGAGCAGACAGCAATTCTCTGATGCATCGTGCTGTCCGAACAGCACACAGTCACAGATCAAGAGCTCACTCAATGACCTACACATGCTTCAGCGCGTGTAGGTGTCGTGATTGGGTATCGGTAGCCTCCTTGTCGAAGCAGCAACCAGCCAGCACGCCATCCTGTTCAGCAACTCTTGAATCCAAGCACCATCTGTTTTGTTCCTGCAGGCTCTTACATGGTTCTCTTTCGTGCACGTGGCTTTCCAGCCGCTGGTGGTAAACCTGTACTTCTTGTATGGCCAGGTGTGGACCAACGGCTATTGCTGTGCAGTAGCGTCTGAGCAGCCGAGCCTGTACTCCCTTCCATCTTGCGCAGCGGGCTGTTGTAAGCAGCAATGCAGTGTCACTCATGTGGCACGTTCTTGGGTTTGCAGCAGCTTACACTTGCGTCAGTGAGCAAACCAGAATCACATACACAAATCGTCAGCAGTTGATACCTGCTCTGACACGTGGTGTGTGTGGTGGTGGTGGTGTGTGGGGGGGGGGGGGGGGGAAAACTCCAAGATCATGGCAGAATGTTGTGAATAGTCATGTCCAACATAGCAAGCGAAAGGTATACAACATGGTGGCAGTATCATGGAATCAGGACCTCCTTGCAAACTATCAATCAGGCCGTCCATGCTCTTCCAAACACCACCACCTGACCAAGACAGCAGCGTCACGGTCTTCATGTCAAGCTATTCAATGAGAGCTCTTCATGCCCTTATTCCTGTTGTACCCAATGCAGAGAAACCCACATGCAGAGATAGGCTCGTTCGTGCTGAAGATGTGCATCGCGTCTGGCATCTTGATGCTGATGCGAACACCACTTCTGCCCATAACAATGTTGGGTGATGTCCTGCACAAGTACATCCCAGACTTGCCAACCAGCGATATGTATGGAAAGGTACCTTACTGCACTGTGGTGGCCAGTATTTTAGGAGCATCCCTAACACCATTGCACAGTTGCAATCACATGAGACGTGGCCATGGTGATCTTGTACAGAGGTCCTCGATGGATGGCAGAGCCGCAGCTGACTGGACAGACGATGTACAGCCTTGGGTTGGACCTCAAGCATTGCACAGCTTCAGCCACGTGTAGCAACAGCACCAGCAGCAGATACAGCAGCATATCCAAGCATACCTGTCCTTGGCCTTGAGCCTGTGTCGGAAGTCCTGCATGAAGGCAACCATTACTTGCGCCTCGAGCCACATGATTGAGGGCATGCCTGATCAGCTCAAGGCTCAAAGGCTTGTTCTCTGCTGCTTGGTGTTTTCCTTGCAGCACTGCCACTACATGGAGGCCTTCTGTGGTCCACGCACATGCTCTTTCAAGGGAGGTGCCTGGGGTCACATATCATGGAGTCTACCCCTGGCACCAGCCACATATCTAGTGCCAGGAGCATTCCTGCATTTCTTCATGTTCTTTGTACCTACACTGGTAAGCTAGAGCTTTGGCAGATTGAACGTGTACTGTAATTGTGTGCTATACCTATATCTATAGTGTGGATCTGGCATACCCCCAGTGGCCATCTAGGTGATGCTTCACAGTTGGCACATTGGCAGCGGCGGCGCATCTCCTGTGCTTGCTGCATGAGTGACCCAGCCTGTCAACACCATCAACAACTGTATGTTGCATCAGTGTGTGTCAGCCGGTGCTAGATAAGTGTGGTCACAGGCTTCGCAAGCCCAGCATGTTTATGTTTTGTATGTATGGTGTTCCAACAAGCTCCAAGCTGCAAAGTGCAACACAGTAAGCTACCCTACCTATGCCATCTGACTACAGTATCTCAAATGCTTCGTTCCTTGTTGGGTGCTAGCAACGGCATCAGCGGCTGCAAGGTTGTTGTCACAATGTCCATCACCCTGTCTTCAGTAAGCACCGCTGGCCTGCCTGGCCATTGCAGCACAGAATATGTCTAGCTTTTCTGTTCCAGCATTGCACCACCTATGTTAGTACCGCCAGATCCAAACACCCAACAGCATTCGACAGTGCAGACTATTGTGTGTCTGTCAGAGGACAGCTTTTGACCAGTTTTGATTACTACGGATCAAGCAAACCAGACCAACTCTGCTGCAATGTCTGCCGCTTCTGTCGTAATCTTTGGCAGGTTGCTGGTGACGCGATCAAGCGACTGCTGATGACTGTCACAATCTTCATTGGTCCCCTGTCCTGCATGGCCATCGCATCTCGAGACATGAGCAGCTATCCGTTTGAGTGGGCCACAATCTGGTGCTTCTTTGCAGCAGTACAGAGCTTCTGGGCACTGGGTGTGGAAGTGTTCTTGTACCCAAGGTGAGGGCACAAGGCGCTGCTTTCAATGTATGGACATGCTTCGATGAATTCGTCAGACTCTGTGTGTGGCCATGGTTGATTGCCTGCAGAACAGCTGTGCTTGTTGTTTGCTGAATTAGCCTCGGCACTGAGGGCAGCTTCTCTGCCTGGTATTGACTGACTTGCAAACCAAGCTGGATTCATTTGTCAAGGCTTAGCAAGTCAGAGGCTTCGACATTGCGATAGTTATGTCCAAGATCTAGCTATTTGCTCGTACCCAACACCTAACCAACATGCTTGAGCTGAATTGTTCTTAGCCAGGCACATGCAGATGATGTGTTGCAGAACTTTTGATCGTCATTCAAATCGCCAGGGTTTCGGCTGCATGGGCAAGTGATTGATACACCTAGGCGGCTTGTTGGCCATGTTGTGCCACATCTGTGTTTGACTTGCCATGCCCAAGTCTTGCGCGCAATCTATAACCAGATTGTCACGCTGTTTGCATCACAGGGGCTTCCGTGCAGCCGCCCCACACATCATGGCAAGTGTTGGCAAGTGGGTCCCAGCTGAAAGGCCAGCACATGTCAAAGCTACCCTCACAGTGCCCCTGATTGCTGATTGCACCCAAAGGTCAGCAAAGACCACAAAGGCAGCTTGATAAGAGCGGGGGCGATGCAACTGGCACGCTAGTGATGCTGGTAATGGCCGGAGCGGACAATTGCGGGTGTTTTTATTGGGTGACTGACAAAAGCACATGTTGCTAACACACTCCTCAAAGTTTACCGAATCAAGGCCATTACAAAGACAGCACAAAAGGCGTTAAATCAGGAAGCACTTTCTGTTTGGACTTCTGGTCCAATCATTGAGAAGTTACCCGTGCAGTTGCAACTAGGGGTGTCTGGGTCCACAGGATATTGCATGAATCGTGCCAATTGTGTGTATTGCATTGTGTGGGCGCCCATGATTTGAAAGTATGCAGCAATGTGCAGTATGCAAGTTGACTGCAAGCTTCAAGATGTGTACCATGGGGTTAAAACTTTCCAAGGGGGTCTGCGTCAGCAGCCTGTCAATTTCCGTAGTGTTACCTGTCAATGTTTGTAGCGCATGAACCACTGCAACCTCCAACCCATGTGACGTCTTATGTTGATGTTCTTTCACAGTAAATAGTCCGACGTTGTTCGACAGTTGTCGTGTTCTGATTTTGTACATGCATAACTGGTGGGGCATTGGTGTAATTCCGCTTACTTGTGAGATGTGGCAATTACAGCTGATTGCCTTCTTATGTTTGAAGATTTGCAATAGGTCTGGGGCATGGTTCATTTGACTAGGCACAACATATTTTGTGCATATTCTTGTTTTGGCTCGCAGCAGTGCCACCTGATGGGCCCCTTGAGCAAGGGCGAAACTGATCGTGGCTCACTCAGCTATGGCTGGCACATTTTTGGTGCTAGCAATGCATGTTGCATGCTTTGTGTTTCTCGGGGTGTCACTGGGCAGAGCTGTTGGCTGTTGGCTCGCTGCGCAGCTGGCCTGTTGTGTTTTGCTTGGACTGGGCACACACAGCAAGCATCCGTGCGAGCAGGCGGGATGACCTACTCTAGTAGATGGAGTACGACTGGCTGGGCTGGGCTGGACTGGCTTTAAGAGGTCGGTGCAGACAGTCTGTCAGTGTGTTGTGTGCCGTGCTTTGGGTGCGATTGGTGTCTTGTGTGTTGTTTGAGCTTAGTCTGTTGTCAGCGGCTTGTGTGCAATCAGTGCTTTGCAGTGTGCTTTGCCTGCTGTATACCCTGCACCAGTAGGTCATCTCATGCCTAGCATGTTGCGGCTTTCTCGTAACGTTATTCAGATCATCGTTTTTTCAGTCAACTAGACCACAGGTCCCAGGCCACGCTACGGCACGGTGCCGCAGACTCGGATGAATCACATCATCCATTCACGTGTGTTGTATGCTGTGCTTTGCCTCTGGCCTTGCGTCCGTTCTCCTGCTTCTTGCCTCTGGCAATGTGAAATTTCTGAGAGTTGAAGGCGAACTGTGCATGCAGGAGAGTTGCTCTGGTACCAGACACCGGTGTTCTGACGGGTCACCTGTTGACTATGCTGACATTTTAAGCTGGCCGGCCAGCGGCGCCGTGGTTCCTGTTGTTGCCTGCCTCGAGCTTTGAGAGCAGGCACTACCCGCCGGCGTCAGAGTTTACAACCGTGGCGTCAATAGTAACGTTAGCCCGGACAAAATATGACGTTTGCAATTCATGAGTGCAGCAGGGTCGCCTGCTGGACGGTGGCTCATTGACGCATTCTTCAGTTGCTATTGGCACAAGCTTTGATTGTGCCTCGCAGTAATAGTTGTGATGCTTCTCAAACCCCAGAAGGAGAAGAAGTGTTACCGTCCGGCCGCAAGGCCTTTGGGTCACACCCAAGGCATCACTCAGTGAAATGTTGCATGAGCTAAACTTCTCAGTGAAACAACGATTGTCAAGCCTGAGTGGTACTCAGCCAATGATTGTTAATTAGCCCGCTTGCGTTGTGGGTTTTCCTCTGCAATATTTCTCTGTTCAAGTCCAGGCTGCTGTTCGGTTGCTTGACATGATGTGACCCAGGCTGGAAGGTTCATACGGTTGGGTCTGACGGTTGAGATCGTGCCAAGACACTCGAAGGCAACATGCATCACACAGTGCATAGCGGCTACTGCGAGTTAAGGAGACACCCTCGTACTGCCTGCGATTATACACAGATATGGTGTACTAGTGACACAGGGAGTGCTTCGTATGCATCCCGTCCGCAAAGTGGCGGACTTGGCTAGCTGCATTCTGTTTATGATTGTTGGCAA
>NSMO01002551.1:12219-45113 GCA_002588565.1 Coelastrella sp. UTEX B 3026
CTGCTGCTGCTGCTGTTGCTGCTGCTGCTTGGCAGCAGATCAGTCCGTTGCTGACAGACATCTGTTATCTCATATCAACAGCAGCAGCAGCAGCAAAGGCCTCACCAGCAGCACCAGCAGCAGCAAGTGCCGCACCAGCATCAGCAGCAGCAACAGCAGGGTGTAGCACCAGTCGCTATTCTGCAGCAGTAACTGCTGCTATAGCTCACGTATTCCAGCACCTTGCTGCATTTGAGTTACTGCATACATTGGAGTTCCTAGCCCATCACATGGCAGCAGCAGCCGCAGCAGCACCACCAGCGCCGGAAGGTACCCATCAGGACACTAGCAGCAGCAGCGGCAACAGCAGCAGCAGCATGAACAAGCAGGCAGAGTCCTCATCGGATGCAGCAGCATCTAGCAAAAATGCAGTAAAAAAAAAAGGGATCGGAAATGCATCACATCGGCACAATGCACGACCAACTCAGCAGCAGCAGCAGCAGCAGCAGCAAGTTACTACAATGCAGCTGCTAACCGGCTTTGCAGATCAGCAACTTGAAATGCATTACGCTGCGATGCAGTACACTAGTACAGCAGGCTTAGATGTGTTAACTGCGTTATACCATGTTATTCTGGGTACGGCATGTTGGTTTGCAACAGGGCCAACACCCCGCCAAGATACGCAGGGTTCAACACTACGGTTTACTAAATTTTGGAGCTACGTGATGGTTTTGTTATGTAACATGTTAGTTCCGGTGGTGATTGTGTTGCTGCGCATACGTGGCAGCCGCGGTCAGAAACAGCAGCAGCAGCAGCACCAGCAGATGTCCACCAGCACCAGCAGCAGCAAAGAAGCTTCATGCATTGCTGCCCAGCAGCAGCAGCAGCAGCAGGGGATACCAACCAACGCACAAGCGTGTTATTACAGACAGATTCTAACTGTTATCTGGATTGTTATGATTATGTTACTAAATATGTCATGTGCGGCAGACATGATCATTGCCCCGCCAATGATGTTAAAGGGTTGGGGTTCACCAGATCTGGTTCAAAATATCTAAGCATGGCTGGGTTTAGGTATCAAGGGATGGATGTACCAGCTACCATATGTGTTATTTTTGCCGTTAGTAACACCAGAAATAACAACGCATGCAGCAGCCTCGTGGATTTTGGGTTTGAGACCAGGGTATTGGTTGGTTGTGCGGTATGTGCCGGCGCTGTTGTTGGCAGCAGCAGTGGCAGCAGTGCGGGATGTACAGGGCAGGACCAGGTTTTTGGCTACCAGGCAGTAAACCACGCTGTGCTTGACTACTCTTGCATCATAATAGAGGGCCCGATCACACGTACGAAATCTATAGATTTGATACAAGGCTACTGGATGCAGCATATGTGTCTGGAGCAGCGTACGTTAGGTCATGAATGATAATGATCATTGCTGGGCACCGTAGCCACCTTGTCTTCCCAGAGACTTCAAGTCACTTTAAAAGTAACAAAATTTGTTAGGCCTTGAATGTTTGGAGCCTGTCAAACTAGTCTGCTATGTATCTGTTTTAGAGAAGATGTTGGCTTATTCAACGTCATATTATGAACTATCGTGCCATACATGCTGGCAGTATTATTGGTAGCAGCAGCGGCAGCAGTGTCGAATGTCCAGGGCAGGACCAGGTTTGGTCTAGAAGGCAGTTGAGTGCTTGCTTGATTGATGATGTACAAAGAGTCTGATTACACGAGCCTATAGAACTGGATAGGATGAGCAGTATATGAAAACAAAGCATATGGTGGGTTTGACCCTTGCAGTTATACGCTCTAGGAGACAACCCAGCAGCAATCTGTAACAATGTTGGTGAGTAAGACATGGTGGGATATACTACAGTGCCAATAATGTTGGCTTGTTGCTGGCAGCAGCTTCAGTGGCAGCAGTGTGGCATGCACAGGGCAAGACCAGGTGTTGTTCTAGAAGGCAGTTGATTGCCTGGTTAAACAAGGATGTACAAAGAATCTGATCACACGAGCCTATAGGATTGGTTAGCATTGAGCAGTGTACTACAATACAGCATACGTCTACATACGGCGGGTCTGAATGTGTACTGAATTTGCAGTTATACAGTTTGGGAAATAAGCCAGCAGCAATATGTAGTGATATGTAGTGATATGTAGTGATGCTGGGGTGTAAGGCATGGTGGGGTATACCACGTGACATTAATATTTGCTTGTTGCTAGCAGTGGCAGCAGTGCGGATGTATGTGTTACATGGCACTGCCGGTTTGTTGCACCGGCTTCAAAGCATCATCTTCAGGGTTTTGTTCCCCTCAGGTTATAACAGAAGTAAAAACAGGTTGTTAGGTTCTGTGCTGCGCATTGTTTGTGTTGCATGCTGGCAGCAGCAGTACTGGTGGCAGCAGTGCGGAGTGTATCAGGCACTGGCAGGGGTAGTTTCCAGCAGTTTCCGGCTAGCTTGCAAAATCTGTGTAACAGGCAGCAGGGGAATCAGGCCCTAAATGGGCACAGTTCAGGCACAGGGATAACGATTAAGCATTCAGGCTTAACGTTATCCGTGTGCGGGGTGTTCCCGGCCAGTCGGTTGTTATAGTCGTGTAACGACCTTCTGGTGACCGGCCGGAGGTGGTGCCGTGTCTCAAATGGGTTAGAGGGCCCGCACACCAGTAATTCCCCTGTGTCCCCAGATGAGCAAAGGATCTTTCACAATCTGCTGCTTCATACATTTCGCGCTTTGCATATTGCCTATTCAATAAAGTGGCGTACTTCAATGAACATGTGCAGTGCTGTGAAGGATCAGGGCTGTATGCAATCGGCCTTGGCTTTGCTTCTGCACTTTCATGATACTCAGGCATGTAAACTGTATGCTGGTCTTTTCGGTAGCACCACTTGCATCAAATGTGAACGCGACTGTTCGATCAGGCTCATGAGCCATGCGACAATTGTAAGTCAGATGCTCTGGTAGTGGAATGTGGATTGTGTAGACCAGTAGATAATCATACAGGGCCCTATAGTTATAGCTTGAGGCCAAGGCCGGTTTCAACTACAACTTGCCAACCTCAAACAAAGGTGACACATAATGATGCGACCAGAATATGCGTAAAAATGAGTATGAACGGCGGAACATACGACATACAACGCCACAACTTCTGACTCTTGAAACAAGTCATGTTGCTTTGGCTCAGTCACTTTTACAAGTTGTAAATAGTGGCGCAACAGTAACTGTTGCACTGCAACATACGATAGCACACTTATTCTCAAACATCATATACGGCTAAAACTGAGTAGTGCGATCATGACAAGCAAGGGCGTGACTTGGGCTTCTTGCTGCAGGAGCATAGCTGCTGTGGTGCTGCATGCACTGCAGCTGCAACGGTTGCTGACGTCACAGCCCCTGACCTAAGGCATCAAATGCCCAAGCACATACCAGCTGCTGCTGTCGCTGCTGACTGCAGATTGCTAAGTCTGCGTGAACATGTTGTACTGCTGCAACCACAACAATTCACCCAGCTGCTGTCCAGCAACTCAAAAACATAAGCGACTAACACAGCTAATGATTCAGTCAGTTGTCACAGAGAGTCTGATATTCCTTGAGTGCTCAGGATTGTCAACCTGAAGGATACAGACAAGCTGCTACTGCTGCTTTGGCTGCTGCTGCCAACACTGCCAGCGCTGGAGCATCAGTGTTGCTGCTGCTGCTGCGCTGCTGCCAGGGAGCTGCCTGAGGCCCTCGCCTAGCGCAACTGAGCTACCGAGGTTACAGTAACAATGTAACGCCCAAAACATAACATGCAGTAATACCCATGCTGTCAGCCTGCAAATTGCACCCCACCGAAGCGTTGTGCGCACGGCAGTACACGTTCATATTTGTAAGGCCTGTGGGTTTGAAAACACAACTTATTCTACGGCGTTTACGTATACGTATGAAGCTCACATCTGAGGATTTGTGTATGTGGAAACACATCATAGACCAGGGGTCTCTACCATCACCATATGAACGCATTTACAAAGATTATACACGCATGTACAAAGATTGTGTACAACTAACAGTCAATAATGAAATCGATGGCAAGCAAGAAAATGAAAGGTACAAGGCAGTCCGTGCATGATCATCATGCTGGTAGTACCACAGCTTGGTAGCACTTGGTAAGCACTGATAGCACATCTCTGAGGGGCAACGCATTGTAGTCATCAGCCTCCACCTACTAGTAAACAATAGTATTACTTTGCACTGGAAATTCACATAGTTGAAAAGACAGTACAGTCGGGCAGCCATGTTAACACAGCGTTTGTTTGTTCAAAACGGCACGCAGCGCTTCTGAATTGTTGCCTCTGGCATGTACACCAATAAACACAACTGTTATATCTGACACAGTTACATACAGGCAAATCACCCAAACAAGGAACACCCACCCATCCAGATTTAACTGTTATGCTGAATGTTTCATACGTTGTATACCATCTGCAACCTATGGTTGGATGATTAAGTAATAATCTGCATCACCAACGCACAGGCAAGCAGTTGACAAAGTGACACAATACACTGTGTTCTTTTGCCTCAATGCAATGCACTTGTATATAGTGGCCTGGTAATCCAGTCATCATCAATGCACTATGCACTTGTACAACACTTTGCACTCAACAGTCTGCATCCATCAGAAAATCCAATGACTATACCATTTACACCTTGCCATCGGCGTCCTTGTGGATTGCCGGGTATGCTCAAATCTCTGGTGCAGTTGTTCCTGCTGGACCCATTGCTGCTGCTGCTGCTGCTGCTGCTGCTGCCCCTGCCCGAGATACTAACAGCAGCAGCTATACCCCAAAACCATCACAGTTGCGAGCTTACACATTTTGTATATGTCCATGCTCGGAGGCCACCTAGCATCTTCACCTGCTGCTGCTGCTGCTGGAGATGTAGGCAGCAGCGATCATAACCCAAACCCATCGCAGTTGCAAGCTTACACCTTGTTGTCTATGTCTTGGCTGATCGCGGGACAGTTGGCATCTTCACTTGCTGCTGCTGCAGCTGCTGCCCATTGTTGCTGCTGCTGCTGCTGCTGGGATTGTCGGCAGCATTCATCTGGCTTACACCTTGCTGTCTATGTCCTTGCTGATTGCAGGATACTCTCCACTGGTTGTACCTGGGGCAGTCGTTGGCCCCACTGCTGCTGCTGCTGCTGCTGGTGGTGGTGGTGGTGGCGTTGATACAGGCATGGCAGGGTGATGGTAGGCCGCTGTCGGAACGGTGGGCCAGTGGCCTGTTGTGTGCTGCTGAATCTGCTGATGTGTATTCTTGTATGCTTTGCCTGCATTGTTTAGTACCCGCAGCAGCAGCAGCAGCAGCAGCAGCAGCAGCAGCAGAGTCAGATGTGTCATTGGCACATGATAGTGTCAGTATTTTGCTGCCGGTTTCACGTATAATTGTTGAGATCAACTTCAAAGGACTTCTAAGGACTAAGGATGCAAGTAGCAGACCGGGAAACTGATCCGGTTGCACGACTACGCACAACACACATCACAGCACGATTAGCAAACTATCATGCAGTTCGGCTTGTGAGACACGTGTTTCGGTGGTTGCCAGCCACCTCATCAGTCACATTCAACCCAGACATGCCACTAATTGCATCCATATCACCTATATAGGCCGACACGCACGCTATATAGGCCGACACGGTTGTTTGTCTATGCTGTACTTGCAGAGAATACCATACAGCATTGTTACAAGTGCTGCTGGATCTGCTGTTTTGTGTTTTTGTAAGCTTTGCCTGCATCGTGTGTAGCAGCAGCAGCAGCAGCATCGACAAGTCCGTCAGATTGCACATGCAGATGGCATTGGGTTTGCTGCCGTGTGTTTGTGTATGTCTGGCCTGCCGGAACAACATGCAGAAACATCGTTACATTGTCCGTTACAATGTTTGTTACAAACGGCAGTGTTTGAAAGCTGGTTCGAATGCTGTTGCATGATGTTGGTGGAGCCCAAACAGGGATAGGCCGGTGGTTGCCCACTGTTAGGACAGCGGGAAGGTAGGTCGGTGTGTGCAGGACTTGCTGCTGCTGCTGCGGCTGCTGCTGTTGCTGCTGTTGCTGCTACCTCAAGGGTTCACACCCGTAAGGAGCCAGCTAATGGCTCATGGGGGCTGTACCTGGCCTTTTGATAAAGAATATAACAAGTATATATAATGAATAATATATCCTCATATTTACTATAATACTGACCATCAACAACCGAAGCACTCGAGCATCAGTATCAGAGAACTGACAACACCAGAGTCTCCGGGGTATATGCCACGCTTTGACGTGAGTTTAGTCCTGAGCAGGAGGCCCTAAGCAACGGCTATTGCTGCTGTTGCTGCTGTGGACGCCGCCAAGAAACCCTAGCTTTTTGTTTCTTCAATATTCTTGTTGCCAAGCATAACGTTAATACGATGTAACTCTATATCCACAAGCTTTTCAATAATAATGTCACAATCAACCATCATGTTGCTCAACTTCTATGTTGATTTGAACCATGTTGCTCAGCACCCAGAAGAGCAAAGCCAATAAAGTGCAGTTCATTAACATAATATTGATTGATGTGTTGCTTGCTCCAGTATAAATGCTGCTCACCCAGCTTTTTGATCAGAACAATGTTAGTTATCATCAGCACCCAGAAGAGCAAAGCACTGATAGCAGACAGCGCCACCACCGAGTTTCGAGCGTTTCTGTTTGGGATTCCCAGTTGATTGGCTTCATCCGCCCGCACACCCAGTGTCACGGTGCCTGCTGTCCACCAGGCGGCCATCAGCGCATCAAAAATGGCCTCCATAGCCCGACCCATGCCACAACAGTCCTGAAAATAAGGGAAACAGTACAGCAACACAACTTTTGTCAACTGCTGCTGGCAGCTACTGCCAACTTTCTATACCCGCGGCAATCATCATTACTTGCACGTATCTTTATCGCGGACGGCGACATGCTTTGTAACACTCTTAACATTAGTGTTATCAACATGCCCACACTGACCAACTAATGATCAGATAGAAGCAACATGCAACCCTACCAACCACTGTAGGGCTGTATGACAATCACAGAAAGGCTGTAGCATACATATGCTATGAACAGCATGTGTAACATCCATGCAGCTCAGGAGCTTGTATTTGCGCTGTTTGTCAGACGATCTGGTGTCCCCCTCAAACAAGGAGAAGCGACCATGTGTTACTTGAGAATATAAGAGGGAACCTTTTTGCAACAATAACATGATTCTGCAACCATTATGATAATGATGCCATGACCTAAGGCGTAATGCTCTGTACCAACCAGTCTGGCCTCGCCCCAATGTTTGGCTATACTGCACCCTATCAGCATGAATGAGTGATTGAATGAGCTCCGCATAGCGCTTTCAAGAGAGCGCTAGCGTAAGTTGAGGGAGGGTAATGTGTGTGTCGGGGCAACTTCACATTCCCTACCGTCCGCTGACGTCCCCCTATCAGCACACCACTACAGCCACTATAACCACTCAGGCCACTCACCATTGTCAGGCACTGCATGAGTGAGAGGATGAAGCAGAACAGAATGCTGGTGCTCGCCAGAGCGTAAGCATACCTACAGAACACCACCACCACCAGCAGCAGCAGCAGCGGCAGCAGCAATTTGATCTCAAGGCAGTTTTAAAATACCAGCACTTTCCCCACACTTGCCAGCTGTATGAGAGAGCTATTTGTATGCTTGCTAGCGCGGGTCCAGGCACCTTAGCCCACACCTCTCAAGCATGAAACTACGATGCAAGTAATAGAAAACAATAGAATCACTGCTTTGGGTGCTGTTGTTTCACCTCTGAAATGGGGCGCGGGGCCGATGGCCATAGAGCTATGGCTGGTGGGTGGCTTAGATATATAAGCATACGAATGCCAAGCTCTCTCCCATGCAGCTGGCTTGTGTGAGAGCTGCAAATTAACTGCTGTATGTTGCACACAATGTTTTGTTAACATTTGTTAACATTGTGATACTGGTGTCATGAAGCAGAGTGTTACAGAGGCTTGTAGGGCATATGTGGCGCATGACATGCAGACACACAAATTGAATCGGTTGGTTCTGCTGGTACATGCTGAATCGGTTGGTTCTGCTGGTACATGCTGAATCGGTTGGTTTTGCTGGTACATGCTGAGTAGTACTGTACCGGTCATGTTCATGCTTACACTGCTGCAGCTGCTGTTGGCAATGTGTGGGTTTCACATGGACTGAGCTGCAAAGCACACAGAGCATGCAGCTTGCATAACAGCAGTTCACCTGCTCAACGGTTCCCTTGATGGCTGACAGTAACACTACCCCCAAGACTCGGCATGTTAGCGGCAAGCTGTCTGGTATGAAACATTTGCTGTATGCGCTGCAAGAGCAACTGGAGTCTATATGAAGTACGTAGTAGACATTCACCGATTTGAGTGTTTGCATTGGCTGGAATCCAACTTACTCGCATGCGCCAGGCCAAGCCGGTGTTGCTGCAAGGCACACATACTCCACATACACGCCTCTGCCAGTTGCTGCAGCAGCAGCAGCAGCAGCAGCAGCAGCAGCAGCAAACAACAGAACCCATGTTGGTGAATGATAACAAACGCTATCATAGGCACAAGCCTAGTGACTGCAGGGTGAGCCTAGATTTACATATATCAACATTCCCCAATTCTTGGCTCGACATACAGTCAGTCAGTGGCCAGCAGCCACAATAGATCCAGTGTGCTAGAACCTTGCCGTAAACAAAATGCGTAAGTCGGACATAAACTTTGACACAGTACATGGCCAGCTATCAAAGCCTGTCGATCATACAGCTAACTGTAGCACATCCCTGATGCTGCTCAGTCAAATCGCTTGACTATCCGATTCCACTTGAAGGATTGTCCACTCGTGCTATGGACATCTCCCAACGGGTCAAGTGGTTGCAACTCCGTCCTAGTGGGACCAAAGCAATCACAGCGGCAGAACTCGCCGGCACCATGTAACCAAGAAATATAGATGGCATTTCACAGATATTGCAGCTGCTCCTTTGCTTTGCTTTGCTTTGTTACATGGGAGAGCTACTTCGCTCCAACAAACCACGTTCAAACCAGGTAATTGCCGCACTTACGGGAAGGAGTGGTTCTGAATAACGCCAAGTGGTAGCGGACCACCAGAATGATTGTGATGGAGCAGGCCAGCTGCAGTAGTGAAAAGCCCAGGTTCAAGCCCTGCATCTTGCGGATTTTTTTGTTGTCTTCTGGACTCACGATGGAAACATACGGAACGGGCTGGCGTGAAACAGCCTGCACACCACAAAAGTGATAGTCATCACTGATAATGTGTGGGCTTGTTCTGTTGGCACACATTGGAATGTTTTCAGGGGAGTTTTGAATCTCTTGCCTCTCTTATAAGAACTTAATTAAAAACTGAGCGCTGTTACATGCATGTGTAGAGTGATGATTCTGGCATAGTATTGGCAGAAGGGATGGGCTGTGTGTCGTGCAGGGTTCAGTATGTTGGGCGCAGTGAACTGCCTGGGCCAGCTGGTGGCTGCAAGTGTAGTGAAGTTGGCAACACCGAGCAGTATTGAGTTGCATGACGCATCTAACTGACCACCTTTGTTCTCTATTTACTGGGGATATGACTTTAGATAGTACTGGCTGCTGGTTGCTGCATACCATGCCCATGTCCATGAGATATCACACAATGTAAGAGTGACGAGCCAATGCAATCAGGACAGATGCGCTGGCAAGAGCTGCCGTGCCATGCGGGGGGCGCCACCCAAAACAGTCTTCGGCTGCTCATGACGCAGCTCTGACAAACTCTGATGCTGACACAATGCTGCGCTCATAATTGCTAGCTACCAGCTTGCCTGGTGTGTGTTGTACGCTTGGGTTTGAGGACCATAAGTCTGAATGTAGATGGTGCCCGGGGGCTGCTGGTGTGGCATCTGCTGGGGCATGACGTTAGGTGGTGCATAAGCAGTTGTGGGTGCTGCTGTTTGAGTAGGTGGTGGAACTGCTGCAGCAGCAGGGGGTGCAGCATTTGGGGTCATCATCACGACCGGAGCAGCTCCGAGGGGTGGTACTGCAGCTTGGTTCATGTGCACTACAGGAGCTGGCTGCATCTGCACCTGCTGCCACTGCTGCGGAGGTGGTTGCTGTGCAGCGAACTGTTGCTGCTGAGCAAATTGCTGCTGCTGCTGTTGTGGCTGATTGGCCGTCGCTGCGTTGGCACCAGCCCTCGCGCCGGCGCGCGCGGCCATCGCAGTAGCACCAACCATAAGTACCTGGTGAATGATGACGAGGCGTGAGCTGAATGAGCGTTTGAGCAAGCTGTGGGGGTGAAGTTTTGCGACGTAGTGGGCCTTACTGGGTTTGGGCCCCTCCTCCTGTTACGGCCCAGCATTGTGCTGTGGGTTGTGACTGTCACCGTATGAAAGGCTAGAAGGTATCGGCAGAGCTGTGCGGAAATTGCACGTGAGCTTCAGAGGTGTTTGCTGGTTGTCGTGGAGCAGTTTCGTTGCACTGCACCCAACAAAGACTCTACTCAAAACACACAAAGAACGCGATGGTGTACTTAGGGCGGTGGCTCGGACTTGACTAGGGTCACTCGCCGGTATCAGTAATCAACTGCAAGTTCCGGAAGAAGTGACAGCTCCGGAAAAGTTGCCATCATCATTTGGCACGCCGTAGATGCCTTCGCCTGGCCTCCCATAACACAGACGCATTTGAGCTTCTAGGTGGGCCATTTTCACTCGCGCACCTCCGAGGCTCGCACAGTCGCGCAACGACAGGGTGTGACATTAATATTACTTCGTCCTTTGCACGTGTGCAGGGGCGCTGATGACGGTAGCCAACGGCGTGGCATTGCAGCGATGTGAACACGCTGTTGCTTGCAAAAGTGTTCTAGCCAGCAAGCGCGCCGCACGCAACCGTTGCCGGCTACGTACAGCAACGAGGTGCCTCCCCGCCTGCTGTCGCCCTGATTATTCGCCCCAGAAGGATAAATGAGGCAAACCTTCTAAAGCTCTGAGCGCAGGCTCTGCTCCAGCTCTGCACGGATCCGTGCGCCTGGCCCATGTCGCACATACAGGCACCTGTATCTGAACCTGCTGAAAAGACACTCATGATTGAAGGTGTGCTCTTCTCAGCTGCTTTCAGGGGCTGTGAAGTATTCTCTCCTAAGAGAGAGTACTAAGCTTCACCATCCCTGGCTGCTTTTGCCAAGGTGTGTGATGTATCACTCTTCTCACACAACACTCAAATGCCGCTTGCTACTGTTTGAGCAGGCCATGTCTCTTGTGCCAATCCTCAATGGATTCAATGGGATACTCCTGCAAGTGTTCAACAACCACCACGTGTTTTATTTGAAACCAGGGCCTGGGCTGTAACCAATTTGATCATGGATTGCCCGGGCTCACTTGACCCATTGTATACACGGCATGCGTGTTGGCATCACTGATGTTGCACTCTGGAAACAGTACACCATTGATATGTTATCATGACCGGCACAAGTACCCCAGCCATAACGTCATCAACTTACAATGCCTTGAGCAGTGTTTCTAGGGAATGCACTGCAAGGCGCAACTTGTTGTAGGATGCTAAAGGACCTGAAGTGACAGGCTGTGATTGTAACGACCTGGAAGAATGATCCACTATGTTGTGGCGTCTGACACTCGCATGAGAGCTCATATAGCTCTATATCTGAAACATTTTCCACCTGGGTGAAACATTAACTATGTTCTGGCATCTACTGCTTGCATGAGCTGTAGAGCATCACACGCCTTTTCATAAACACAGAATGTTAAACCATGTCATGCTATCTACTGCTTGCATAAGCTATTTTTTTCAAGAGAGAGAAGTTACAGTGGATACCTCACCATCTAGAATGGTACTCTCCACACCCAATAGGAAACCGATTGCAACCAATAAATATATCTCTAAACGTTTTCACCTGGAAGTGCTTGTACCCTGGTCCTTCAGCTGTCTCAGCATTTGGCACATCAACCCAGTTGGCCTTGTACTTCAACATAATCTCAACCTGCCAAGCACCCAGTCACATACACTCGAATCAGCCCTCTTTGGGCTTCTGAGCAGATTGCTGGCCATGGCCTGGGTTGCAATTACGCCCTTTTCACACGGAAAGACCATGCAGTGCGGCATTACATGCACACATCACATCTATAAACCATTTGCATACTGTCGGGGGTGATCACGCCACCAGGGCTGTAGGCAGCTACCAGAGTAACTCCAACTTGGAGTCATTGAGTGACTCAAGTGCCGCCCTGACAAACATACTATTAGGCTGATCTGTGCCTGTCAGTAATAATCCATCATAGCAGTCTAACACAGCATAAGACAGCATAAGATAGCACGTGGTAGGGCGGCACCAGTGCAGGTCATCATGTGGGAATTTGCAACAACACAGACCACAGCATATACTATAACGTTACCTTTTCTGGTGGTGTGGGCAGGTCTGTGTCGATAGCTGATGCCAATGGGTGAACCAAATCAGGCCACTCGGGGCTGCAGCAGCAGCAGCAGCAGCAGCATCAGCAGCAGCATCAGCAGCAGCAGCAGACACACTGGCCTAGCGGTCATTGGTATAGATGTGTGGTTTGACACAATCAGGCAGGCCCCGCGTCTGCGAATTTTGCTGTAAAGCTGTGTGTGGCTACATACAGGCCAGTCAGGACTACTGCAGCAGACAAGACAGCAATGGGAGCAGCAGCGGCAGCAGCACCTGTCCAGCGATATCAGAGCAGCAACATCAGGAACAGTGCTTGCTGCTCGCAAGTTCTGTGCTGTGCTTCACCTTCCAGTCTGAGCAACAGAACATGACCGGATGCGCGACCACAAGCCTTGCACATTATCGACTATGTCGGACTTACTTCTGGGGCCTCTTAGAGCAACTGGAAAATGGTTTAGTACCAATAGGGTATTCAGCCCACCCACCTGAAAAGCCACAAATGTGACCCACACAGCCCACAGAAATGCCTCTCAGCCGAGCTAGCCACTTCCTTGCCTTTGTCATCGCGCATTTTGGCATGATAGATACGCGTATGCTCCTTTCCTTCAACCTGACAGCTGACAGAGCAAGCATTTGTTCAGAGCAACCCCTAGCCTACTGCAGGGTGCATGAAGATATGCACTGTGGTCACCACATACTCCTGCCCTTGATGTGTTACAGTTTAGTGAGCAGCTGTTGAGGGTAACAGACCCGGTGGATTGAGACAGTGCGAGATTCGTTCTTTCGTTTATTCGTGTACACTGCCAATGCACCGTGCATGCACTGCTCCTGATTGTGCTCTAGAGCTCCATAGTCTGCATGCATATGAGTTGCTGCTGCTGCACTTGCTTCTGCTGCTGTAACAAGTGCTGCTCCTGCTTGCGCTGCCGACACTTTCTATCTTGCCAACGGTCTGCAGCTGCCATAGGTAACTGGCAAGCACTCCACCTTCATCGTTTTCGGGTGTGCAAGTGATTGCTGCTGCTGTTCCTTGTTCTGTTGCTGCTGAAGTTGTTGAGCTTGCCAACGGTTTGTAGCTAGCACCGTTTACCGCAACACATCTCACCTGCATTGTTTTCGCGTGTGCGCCGAGGTTTATCGCGTATCCCCCGCCTCCTGTGGTCTTCCGGCATATGCTGCAGTAGCACCTCATAAACGGCACCGGGGTGGACGACTGCACAGTGAACTTCACAGCCCCACAGTGACACGAGCCTCTGAGTAACATCGCTGATATGGTTCGAGCAGGTACTGCAGGCTTTTGGTTGTGTACTCGCGTGAAGGACTGTAAGCACGCTGTGATCACTGCTCCCCCTGCAGCAGAAGCGATGCAAGCGGGCGAAGGGTGCGCTAACAGTATTGGACTAGGATCATCTTGTGGTTCCAGCGGTTTACGCAAGGAATGCAGGACACACGGTGTGACTCGATGGTCTGGGATGGTTGATGTTGTTACAGTTGGTCGCTGGTTGATGAACAAGACCGTGCGATTGTGTAGCCAAGATAACGCCGCGTTCGTGAGCGTCCTGGACACATGCTATAGAGTGTAGGTTCTGCGCGGTGCCTGGCAGTATACGATTGATAGGCTTGTCACATGAACAGGTGTTCAACAGATGCTTGCTGCACGTTAACGTTGGACTCCTAACTATACCGACCACACACACGCTATCCCGGTAATGCTCTGAAATTACCACCTCAATGTGTACAATACACAAGGTGCTGCTTGAAACGCCTGCCCTTGCATATGCTGGACAGGACAAAAACCTGCCCAGGCTGCAGCAGCTATCCTGCCAACGGCTGGTCTGGCCTGTTCACAGCGACATGCTGCTGTTGTAACGCAGCTGCACCGAAATCTCAGCCCGTACAAGCGCGCGTTTTGCCTCCTACTTGCTGGTAAGGCGTACAGCACGCTGCCAGAGTCCACTGGCTGGGCAGGCCAGCGCTGCTCATGCCTCGTATGGTTCTTCCTTGCTGGGCGGCAACACAAGCCTTAACTGAAAGACAGCTCTGGCGACCCTGCTCTGCCAAATGCGCCCAAAAATACAACATGTATCACCTGCTACGTGCTGGTGAGGTGTATAGAACCCCGCCAGGGTCCACTGGCTGGTCAGGCTAGCGCTGCTCCTGCCTTACATGCTGCCGCCGTCTCTCTTCTTTGCTGGGTGGCAACACAAGCCTTCACTCAAGCATCTCTGTCACAGAGCAGTACTTAGTACTGCTGTGCGAAATCCGGCCCCAAAGACACAACGTACATCACCTTCTACGTGCTGGTAAGGTGTACAGAACCCCGTCAGGGTCCACTGGCTGCAAAGTCTGCTGCTGCTTTCTCAAATGCTGTTGCCTCTTCTCTTCTTTGCTATATGGCAACACCAGCTTCCACTGAAACACTGCTCTATCATGACCACCTGTACTAACTGCGTATTTCTGGTCTGCGGACCACCGCACTGCTGTGACATGGCTGCTGTGGCCGCCGTAGCTGTAAGCAGGGGCATCTTCAACCACACACGGCGAGTTGAATAGCTTGACCTGCAGTGAAAGCCAGTGCACACGTACGCTTGTTGACTTTAATGAATGATGGCAGCCAAACTGCGGACCAGCGGAGAGATGTGACGTGGCTGCGGTGGCCGCCGTAGCTGTATGCCGGTGCATCCTCAACCTCACAGGGCCACTGGCAACTGGCAGTTGAACAGCTTGACCTGGTCGCACAAGACAGAACCCACCAAGGGCGTGTCATAACCACCAGTGCTGCTTGCAAATATCAATCTGCAGACCAGCGAACTGCTGTGCATGGCTGCGGTGCCCGCCACAGCTCTCAGCAGCTGCATCGTCAACCACACATGGCCAGGTGAATAAATCAATCTAGACACTGGGGTTGACAGCATGCCCAGCACACTGAGATGGTTTCTAAATAGCCATCAATTACTGCAAGCAGCTAGTCTGCTGACAACCTAACTGTTATAAAGTGGCTGCTGTGGCTGCCCCGGCTGAGCATCTCCAACCCACACGACCAGGTGACTCACTAGTAGTCTGACCTGAACAACACTGGGGTGGAGAGCATGAAATAACAAAAACGCCCATCGGGCATGTTTGATAAGCATATGCACGGCAACTTACCTTCCCTTTGTCCTCTGCCGTAAGCAGCAAATTGCCACCAGGTGCCCGATCGAGAGTGCTGATATCAGTGCCATCAATGTCAGGTGGCCCCATGACCACTGGTGCTGGCATCACATCACACAACCACACAGGAACCGCAACCATCTAAACAACGCCACACTCAGCTCCAATGGATTCACCAAGAACACGGGTAGGTCTGGTGTTGTTTGCTGTAAGTAGGCTGTGTGCACGAGTACTTGCGTTTCCCTTGTCATCGGCAGTTAGTACCAAGTCGCCACTGGGTGCCCAAGCGAGAGAGTTAATATCAGTACCATCACTGTCTGGTGGCCACACACTAATTACAGACTCAAAAAGGTGCCATGCAATGGGACCAAGGTGGCATGCAGAGCAATACAGCATGTGTAAATACCATACAAGTTGCCACCTACCTTTCCCTTGTCATCTGCCGTAAGCAGCAAATTGCCACTGGGTGCCCTGTCCAAGGAGTTTATGTCAGTGCCATCACTGTCTGGTGGCCAGATGCCCATAACAGGGAAGCCCAGGCAGCAGGTGTAGGTCTGCCAGGTGGTGTCTCTGCAGCTGCCCTTAACTTGCTTGCCACTGCTGGTGTCAAAGTAAAGCAGCTGCAGGCAAGACAATAGAAGGAACATGGCGTCAGACATCAATCAGGTGATCAATAGCAGGTGTAGGTGTGCCAGGTGGTGTCTCTGCAGCTGCCCTGTACTTGCTTGCTACTGCTGGTGTCAAAGTAAAGCAGCTGCAGGCAGGCAAGACGATAGAAGGAACATGGCGTCAATTATCAAACAGGTAAACAGTAGCAGCTGTAGGTTTGCCAGGTGGTGTCTCTGCAGCTGCCCTTTACTTGCTTGCCACTGCTGGTGTCAAAGTACAGCAGCTGTAGGCAAGACGATAGAAGGAACATGGCGTCAGATATCAATCAGGTGAACAGTAGCAGCTGTAGGTGTGCCAGGTGGTGTCTCTGCAGCTGCCCTTTACTTGCTTGCTACTGCTGGTGCCAAAGTAAAGCAGCTGTAGGCAGGAGGTGAAAGAGGAACATGCCGTCAGGTATTGGCAAAGAGTTAGGTGTATATTGTACAGCTGTAGGCGTGCCCATCGAGCATTCTTGGCCCACGGGAATGGTTTAACCAATTTTGAGCTTGCTTAGGCAGCTTTCCTATCACAAGCAGCTTTTAAGAGCGGCTGGTGTGCTGTAGTCAAGGAAGTACAACAGGAACAGTTTGGGTGTGCATCATATGTCTGAATGTGAAGGTTTGAAAGAGGGGGGGTCATGGTGAAGCCCAGGCAGCAGCTGCAGGTGTGCCAGGTGGCGTCCCTGCAGCTGCCCTTGATCTGCTTGCCACTGCTGGTGTCAAAGTACAGCAGCTGCACGCAAGTCAGCACCAACCTTAGGCCCTCAGATTACAGTAGGGAATGTGGAGTCGCCTCGAAACACACATCACCCTCCCTCAACTTATGCTAGCGCTCTATTGAAAGCGCTACGCAAAGCCCAATCATTCCTTGGATTGTCATAAGAAAAGGGACAACATGCAGCATGTGAAACCAAAACAGAGAAATTCCAAAAGCTTCTGCATTGCTTTCTTTTCAGCAGTACAATATGGTCGGCTTGAGCTGCACTGAAATGGAAATGATGCTCTCTGGCAGCCAAGTTCAACAGAAGTCATGGCCTGTGAGATATTCCTCAAGCCCGTGTTCGTTGCCCTAAGTTGGCACTGCTGCAGAGGTAGTGTTGATGGCAGATTGATCAATGCAAGCTGGCAATGGCAGATTGACCAATGCAAGTCCGTACAGCAACGGTAGGGAATGTGAAGTCGCCCCAACACACACATTACCCTCCCTCAACTTACGCTAGCGCTCTCTTGAAAGCGCTATGTGGAGCTCATTCATTCATTCATCATTCAACCGTACAGCAGACGCTCACCTCATAGGCTTGATCCATGCTTTGTATGATTGTGCCATCAGTCGACCAGTCCAAATGCTTCACAGCAGATGAGTGACCAGCACAGCGGACAAGCCTGCAAACCACAATGAAACAGACTTGGTCACAACAACAGCTACAGTGCTTATCAAGTAGGTGAAACGTCATGTGACTACTACTCTACTAACATGTACCTCACAGGTTCACACCGGTAAGGAGCCAGCTAATGGCTCATGCAGGTATGGAAACCATTACAACCCTATCTGACTACCCATACAATTGCACCTGATCGGCTTCCAGCAAGGCAGCAAGATCAGCTTGTGAGATCAGCTACAGTACATATCAAGTCAGGTGCTCAGACATTGAGCGCATGCCATGCTATAGTCGATAGTCAAAAGCGTGTTTATCGGTTTGTCTCGGATGATTGTTGGGGTTCAGCTGAGCAGTTGAGATGTGTGCTCCCTTACATCACTCGGTATATGATGCATGCTTGGGGTTTGCGCCTTCGATGCAAGTATGGCAGTGATAGAATCACTGCTTTGGGTGCTGTCGTTTCCGCCTCTGAAATGGGGTGCGGGGCCGATGGCCATAGTGCTATGGCTGGTGGGTAGCTTATACATGTATACATATATAGTCAGGGAAACTTCATGTAACACATGTCAGAGCGCGAAAGCTTGCTGGTGCCGCTGCAGGAGTCCAACAGGCTGTGCTAAGTGAGACAAAGAATTACTACCACTGATTCTTGGTTACTTCTTGTACCCCCTACAAACATAAGCAGGCCAACTCTACAATAGCCTCTATGCTTCAAGTAGAAAACTACATGCTAGGGAGGGGGGGGGGGTAAGCATCGAGGGGTACAGGGTGTAACCGGAGTGATTATGATAGAAAAATGTATGTTCTAGGGTAGAACGTGGTCAGCGACCCTAGCTTGAGCAATCTGTTTCCACCGTAGCTGGTATAGTTTTGTTAACAGGTGCACACATGGGGGCATCGTGTTACATCAAATGACTTATGTGTTGTTCAAGCCTGTAGTTAAGACTGCTGCTGTCGTAACGCTGTGAACACGTAACAGACTCCTGAGCGCATCCACAGACTACCTCATGCACTGCATTGTGTTGCACGACCCAATTTGTTCACCATTTGGCAAAGAGCCTTAGCCGGAACCTGAGGGAATGATCTAAGGCTAGCTATAGTGCCACAAACCATCAGCCACGTAACGAGCTATGATATGTTGTTGCTCATGAGCGCCTCTGGTGATCACCTGTGTAAGCCATCTTCTCTGACAGAGAAGATATCCACCATCTTGTCATGCCCTGCTGCTGCAAGCTTCCTGCCATCTGGGCTGAACCGCAGCACATCTACTGCTGTGTTGAACGCCTTCAGCCACCACACCTGCCGGCAGTGCACAACAGTGTAGTGGGTCATGTGTGTTTATCCTGTGAGACGCAATTCCAGGTCATGGCTACCAGTCAACATTGGTGCTGCACGCTTACGACCATCTGGGCTGCATCGCAGCACATCTACTGCGGTGTTGAACGCCTTCAGCCACCACACCTGCCGGCAGTGCACAACAGTGTAGATTACACTAAGTGTCATATGTATTTATCCTGTGAGACGCAATCTCAGGTCACGACTACCAGTCACATCTGTGCTGCACGCTTACGACCATCTGGGCTGAACTGCAGCAAATCTATTGCTGTGTTGTATGCCTTCAGCCACCAAACCTGAGTGCACAGAGCAGGCAGCAACCTGTTTGTCTCAGACAAACACTCGCATTGAGTTGAACTGAATCTAGAGCCCCTGAATCCCCCACTGCACAGCCATAAGCTGTGAGTGCACATGCTCATACTGGCTGTATTTGTGGGTTGAATAGAAAGCATTTTGGTACTGCTCTTGTCAAGCCCAACCACCAGTTGCCCCATAAGAAATGAAGTTTGCACAGGGCCTGGTTGCACATGGCCGGGCAGGCAATGACCACAAAATGTGCCTATCTAGCATGCAAACTCAAGCATAAGTATGATGACAGCAGGAACGCGCGTTCAGGTGCTGTGTTGCCATTTATACCACCATATGGTGGTATGCATACCTGCTTTGTTTCAGGCTAAACTCAAAGCCTTTGATACCTCCGTTGTCCAGGCCAAGTGCCAGGGTCCTGCTATCAGGGCTGAAGTCTGCACACACCATGTATCTGCTTCCCCAACCGACTTCAACCATTGGAAATGCATGCTTGCATGCAAGACCGCGTGGATCATGACATGCAGGTCCACAGTGTTGGCTGGTGGATTTTGACACAAGCACATGCAGCATCAGATGATCCAGAAGATGACGAGGCTGTACAATACAGCCATACCTGCTTTGTTTCAGGGCTGAACTCGAAGCCTTTGATGCCGCCGTAATCTAGCCCAACTGCCAAGGTCCTGCCATCAGGGCTGAAGTCTGCACAGATTCCGGTCATGCCTTGCCCAGCGGGGAATATGCGAATGGGCTGCTCAGTAATACACAGCAGCAGCAGCAGCAGCAGCAATTATAGAGGGGTGGGCATTGCACAGCATTGCTGCCACAGAAGAGGCTGTCTCAGCCAAAGAGCTCCTGCCTGGGTGAAATCTGCTCACACACCAGCAATGCCTTGCCCAACAGGGAACTCACGGATTGGCTATACAGGCACAAACCAGCAGCAGCAGCAGCAGCAGCAGCAGAGGATGGCCAAACTTCCTATGCTCTGTTTGGCTGATGCTGCTGCTGACATTCTGGTTGGCCGGTAGTTCACAGTCGGTAGTAGTTAGGATTACCATAACCTGTGCATGTGCCCGTAACACATATATCTACATGAACGCAAGCCCTATCTTGTTGGACTAGATGAACTTCAGGCCCAAGCCTAGGCTTCCAGTCAAGTGCTTAGCCCCACAATGAGTGTGGCCTGCCATGGATGGGCCCAGATGGCAGCATTGGAGCACGGCAGCAAGCCAAATCCATGTAAATTGCCACTACAGTCTACCTTATGTGTCTGAGCATTCCAGATGGCAACTCTCCCACCAACTGATACAGAGGCAAAACACATGCGGGTAGTGTGGATCTGTTGCACGACTGGACAGCAGCATAGCGTGACATCACAATGAATGCAGGATAACTAGTCTGACAGACCGACTGAAAGCAGGACTGCAGCACAACACAATCAGCAATACACTGATTGCAGGTAGGCTTTCACAGCATACCTTGTGTGTCTGGGCATTCCAGATGGCAACTTTTCTGCCAGCTGATACAGAGACCAAAACATCCGGGTAGTAGGCCCATCTAATAAAACGACAGCATAGCGTAACACCACACTTCATGCAAAAGGACTAGTCTGACAGACTGATTGGCAGCAGCACTGCAGCATCACAAAACCACCAACACACTGGTTTTGCAGGTAGGCTGTCACAGCGTACCTTGTGTGTCTGGGCATTCCAGATGGCAACTTTCCCACCAGCCGACACAGAGCCCAAAACATCCGGGTAGTGAGAATATGTTGCAAACAGCACACCATAACACCACAAACAGGCAGGATAACCAGTCTGACAGAGTATTTGACAGCAGCAGCACCAACCACACGCTATGTGCAAGGCTTTCACAGCGTACCTTGTGTGTCTGAGCATTCCAGATGGCAACTTTTCCACCAGCTGACACAGTGGCAAACACGTGTGGGTAGTGAGTGTTTGTTGCACAACCACTTAAGTCACCAGTTTGCCCGTACAACAGTATCCGGGGGTCTTGATCCACCTCCCAAACATCACCAGCAGCAGTACCTGGCAGCAGATTGATAGTAGTAGTGAATGAATGAATGAGCTCCGCATAGCGCTTTCAAGAGAGCGCTAGCGTAAGTTGAGGGAGGGTAATGTGTGTGTCGGAGCGACTTCACATTCCCTACCGTTAGTAGTAGTAGTAGTAGTGAAATGAAGCAATGCACAGCAGTCAAGCAAGTAAGCAGACCGCTGAGGCAGTGCAGCAATTGTGGTGCATGTGTTGCAGCAGGGTTGAGTTGCCAGTGTGACCATATGAATGAGTCACATTGTTGGAGGATCTTGGTCAATCTCTGAAACATCTACAGCAGCCGTACCTGGCACCAGACTGAAGCAATGCACATCAGTCAAGCAAGTGCGCAGATAGTTATGGGGGTGAAGCAATCATGGACTGATGTATGCATTGGAACAGGGCTAAGGTCGCCAGTGTGACCATATAGAAAGATGGAAGGATCTTAGTCAATTCTCCATACATCACTAGCAGCAGTGCTCTGGTATGTGGTGGCAGCTTGCTAGGCACAGGGGCTAGATCCCACAACAACTGATGACACCTTGATAATTGCATCAAGTGCTGCCGCCGCCGCTGCTGCTGGTGCTACATTCAAACAACGTTGACAGCAATGATACCGCAAAACAAACTAGCTGTCAGGGACAGCAACAGCACAGCGGAACACACTCAAGTTGACCAATAACGTACCAGCTATGAACACCCCGCTGCTCATGATGTCCAGTGCCCTGATAGGAGGTGGCAGTTTGTTGGGCACAGCACCAGCTCCAATAACGGCCGGTGAAACCTTGATCTGCTGCTGTATATGCTGCTGCTCAGGGGTTAGCAGCGGCAGGCGCTGTAAACACTGGCCCAGGTCACCAGAGGACACATCCCACTTCAACACATGCCTGAACAAAGCAGGCACATGAGATACACGCTGAGTAGTGTGTGCTGTGTGCATTCATGAGCTGTATATGCTGCTGCTGCTCAGGGGTCAGCAGTGGCAGGCGCTGTAAACACTGGCCCAGGTCACCAGAGGACACATCCCACTTCAGCACATGCCTGAACAAAGCAGACACATGAGATACACGCTGAGATGTGTGTGCTGTGTGCATCCAATAGCTGTATATGCTGCTGCTCAGGGGTCAGCAGCGGCAGGCGCTGTAAACACTGGCCCAGGTCACCAGAGGAAACGTCCCACTTCGACACATGCCTGGATATGACAGACGCATAGCGATACATCACTCGGATGTGTGTGTGTGTATGTACTGTGCATCCATGAGCTGTATATGCTGCTGCTCTTGTGCAAGCAGTGGCAGGCGCTGTAAACACCGGCCCAGGTCACCAGAGGACACATCCCACTTCAAAACATGCCTGGATATGACAGATTCCATGGTACAAAGTTAGTGCATCACAGTGCATTTGTGGGTAGTGTTTGCCTGCTGTAGGTGCAGCTGCTCTGATGTAGTAATGGCAGGCGCTGATGACACTGCCGTATGCCTGGTGGTACCTAACTATCCGTCAGACATGTCATTGCAGAACATGCTGGGATACACGACAGTCAGTTATGAAGAGGTTCTTGGCATCTACTAGAGTAGTACACGCCGCTTGAACTGCTGATCAACCAGCCCATCTTCTTCCACCGCCACTAACCCGAACCTTGGCATACATGAGCAAAAGACATGTGACACCATATACCCTCTGATCGGCACCAGAGGTTATGCAAGGTGACCGGCACAACATCTCTGACGTAGCCCAACGAGCCTGCAGCTGTGCGTTCAATCAGATGCCACCAGTGCAGATGAACAAAGCAAGTCTTCCTTCCACCTTCCCATCTGCACCACCATGGAGCAGAATCCTTCAACAGATTTTGTCAATCGTCATTACAAGACAAGGACCACCGTACTAGCTCTGTGTCCCCATCAAGCCTCTACTGCAGACTTTGCAAGCACAGAGTTTGCAACAAGTCCCAACACTGATGTGGGCAAGTCCCAACACTAATGTGGGCCAGGGAAAAAAGGGTACATCATTGCAGCGACTTATCCATCTGCACCATCGCTCAGCAGAGTGTTGTTGTCATCCATGAGCACCAGGCAGGTGACACCACAGTAGCTTTGTGTCACATCCGGCAGGTGCTGTAGAAGTTGCCACCAAGGTGCCATGACAGCAAGGATGATATAAACAGGGATGATCCTTCCCGGTATACACCCCATAATGACATATCTGATTCGCAAAAGCGGAAGATTCACACACTTTCACCCACCCGTCGGCTCCGCCGCTGTATTAGAGTTCTGTTATCGTCCCTGAGCACCAGGCATGGAACACCGAAGCAGCTCTGTCACCCATCCGGCCTCTGCTGCAGAGGTTGCAAACAAACACGCAATGACAAAAATGACTCCGCAAACACATTAAATAGATTAAGATTGCTTTCACCCAGCTGTCTGCTCCGCCGCTAAGTAAAGTCTTCTTGTCGTCCATGAGCACCAGGCATGTAGCACCCGTGATAGCTCTGCAACCCGTCCGACCTCTGCTGCAGAGGCTGCAAACGAACATGCCGTAACAAACATGACTCCGCAAGCACACAAAATAGATCAAAATTGCTTTCACCCGTCTGCTCTGCCACTAAGTACAGTCTTCTTGTCGTCCATGAGCACCAGGCATGTAACGCCACACTAACTCTGTGTGCTGTCAGGCCTGTGCTGCAGAAGTTGCCACCGAGGTGCCATGGCAGCAAGGGGTTCATATGTGGAAGATCCTTCCCTATATATACCGCCTCATGACAAATGGTTAACAAAGTCACATTTAAGGTCCATATCTCTTTCACCTACCCGTCTGCTCCACCGCTAAGTAAAGTCTTGTTGTCGTCCATGAGCACCAGGCATTTGACACCACAGAAGCTTTGTGTGCCGTCAGGCCTGTGCTGCAGAAGTTGGTTGCAACTAATGCGTCATGACAAATCTGACTCGCAAAGACACAAAATGATCTACAGCGCTGTTACTTACCCGTCTGCTCCACCGCTAAGTAAAGTCTTGTTGTCGTCCATGAGCACCAGGCATGTCACACCACAGTAGCTTTGTGTGCCGTCAGGCCTGTGCTGCAGTGGTCCCTTGGCGTGTGCTGGCGTTACAGCAGTACACCGGAAGCCACGCCAGCTGCAAATGGCGCCATCAGGGCTGCCTGCAAGAGAGCATGAAGGCACAAAAGATGTGTGATTGATGCAGACTGATTGATGTTGCACGGTGTATGATTCTTACTGACTGATGTGAGGATTTACGATTCCAGGGCTGTAAAGACTGTAATCACATACCGACCCCCCTGTGCAGCTGCTGCAACACGAGTGTAGTATTTCCTGCCAAGATTACCCACCAGCCCATGTCACACGGTATATGACTCAGACTGATTGATGTCACGCGGTATATGAATTAGACTGGTTGGTGTCACACGGTAAATGATTCTGACTGATTGATGTAATGATGTTATGATATAAGGCCTGTAAGGACTGTAATCATACACCCACCCCCCTGTGCACCTGCTGCAACAATGGTAAAGAATTTCATTATGGACCAACCCCTATACTGCAGCTGCTGCAAACATCAGTGTAGTCTTACCTGTCAAGACCACCCCACTAGGTAGAAACACTGCACTCAGAACGGAGTGTGTCTTGCCCTTGCCATACACACCAGAGTCAACTGAAGCTGTCAGCTCTTTAGAGCTGCTCATGCGTCCAGTGCCGCCGGCAGCTTCTGCCCTGTTTAGGGTCCAAAACTTGATGTGATTTTGACCATACGTCACGATCCTGCAAGCAGAGGGGCCATTCTGGAGACAACTTGGAAGACCATAGTTGAATACACTCTGCACGTTGACGCAAGCCCGACTGGTGCAGTAGCTTGTGCAACCATTAGCAGCTAAGGCTGGTTTGCATCTTCTCAAGCGCCCAGTGGCACCGCCATCATCTGGCCGGTTTTGGCTCCAGTACATGATGTGATTTTGACCATATACCATATACCATGTACCTGTTTGGCTCAAATCTGCTCCAAACCACACCATAGACCGCCGGAGGTGCCCCCGGTTGTGTTTTCCATTCCATAAGTTTCTGCCCTCTACTCCAGTCCCATATGAACAGCGAGTGACTGTTGTCTGTAGCTATGCTTGCCAACTTGCCGCCGCTGCTTGAGAAGCAAACAGCCTGTATGCCTCGATATCCATACCTGTAATCAACATGCAAACTTATAGTGTTACCAATAGGCTGCTTTGGCAACATCACGTGCTGACAGTCAGCATGAACAACGGCACAACGTGCATCTAGACTGCCATTACGCTCGTCATCATCACTGCAGGAAAAGCACAAGCGTGGGTGTGAGGGTGGTGCTGGTGATGTTTGTGGTGTGTGGTCCGACCAAGTTGGAGTCCAACTTGCCGCCGCTGCTGGAGAAACAGACAGCTTGTATGCCATGGTAACCGTACCTGTAACCAACATGCAGATTTACAGTGTTACCAACAGGCTGCTTTGGCAACATCACGTGCTGACAGTCAGCATGAACAATTACAAACGTGCAATCAAACTGCCATCATGCTCGCCACCATCACTGCAGGAAAAGCAGAAGCGTGGGTGTGAGGGTGGTCCAACGCTGGTGATGTTTGTGGTGTGTGGTCCAACTTGCCGCCGCTGCTGGAGAAACAGACAGCTTGTATGCCACAATATCCATAGCTGTCAGGAACATGAAACATATAGTGTTAGCAACATGCTCACCCTGGCCAGCAAATGATCAGATATAGCAGAGCCTGACTGCTTGATTGCATTTCATCTGGTCTGATCTTTTGTCAGTTTCAATTCGTGTTCTATTGGGTGTGGACAGTACCATTCTAGATGGTGAGGTATTCACTGTAACTTTGTAGTGTGTGGCTGGTTACTGCTGTAGTGCTGGACCCTATACCCTCGCAGGACACGTTGGCTGGGCAGCATATGGTTTCTGCTCTGGCAGTGCCCAGCCGTTGGGAGCTTGTCGAGCTTCAACCACACACGGTTTTGATGTTATGCGGTTCGGTTTGAGGAATATGGGATTGTGATTTTCGGTTCTCTCTAGGCAACATGGAAACCCACCAATAAGTGTAGGACTGGATTACAACCTCAGAAAGGCTGTAGCATACATATGTCATCAACAAAACATCCATGAAAGCATATCCATAAGTTGAATATGGATCATGTGCAGCGGTTTTTGTTTGCAAGTGGTGCGGGGATTATCAAGGAGGGGAGGGATCAAGTGCAAAAAGCAACCACATGCCATGCAAGAGCGTGTGTGAACTGGGCCGTTGAGGCACATAACTCGACTATTGAGACATTGCAGGCGCAACAATAACCTCTGTGTTTCCTATTGCCAGGTGTGCATTGCACACAACTTGCAACAGGCTGTTGCACATTGCACGAGTACTCTTACCCGTGTTGAAGTCGAGCCAGTGTGGCCTTCGTCACAGAATCCCAAACCTGCATTGCATCAATTCACATTTCCACTTTATAAAATTGCTGACAATATTAGCCAGTATATGAGCCATGCTGCTTCAACGTCTGAAAACATTTGAACAGCTATGACAAGCTCAGGCTAACATACTTTGCAGCCTATGCCTAGAGAGCCGAGTACACATACTGTCTGCATCTCTACAACATACTATGCGGAACTGTGTAACTGCTAGTAAAAGTGCATGCTGCGGCTTGGCGAGCGCGGTGCTTGCCAACAATAATGGCTCCAGTCACAGAGTGACACGCTTGCTTACCCATACCACAGGGCCCTTCCCTAGCCGCCCGTTTGTTGCTATCCTGCTAGCACTGCTAACGGTACCACTGCCAAAACAAGCACGCTGACGGTTGCAACTGCAAGTCGTGTTGTGCTTCAATGGTCAGCAGCCTGAAAGGCGTGGGCACATGCACTTGAAAGCCCCACCACTGGGAACTCACCAGAACTACAGGGTCTTTGCCAAGCTGGCCGCTCGCAGCTATCCTCCTGTCCGGCCCTAGTGCCAAGCAGCAGATGTCATCATCATGTCCCTTGAAGAGGGACTGCTGGTGGGTTGCTGCATTGTATACTATACACACTGCTGCAGCGAATGTGACGATGTTGCCTTCACAGTTGACCCATATATTGCTGCTGGTGGTGCGGTGCCTGTGGAATTGCCAGTGTCAGAAAATGACGGGTTTTGTTAGACCTTGGATGTGCCTGTAGTAGATGCAGTAAGCCTACATGTATCACGCTTCAAAGCATGTGGGTGGGCCGCTGCATCAAAGATGCCAGACTGCTTCAACACATGTGATGATTTGCTTTCAGAGTTGAGGCGATATGTTGCTGCTGGTGGAGCGGTGCCTGCAAAGCAGACAGGCAGCATGGCACTATTGCTCAGCAACACGGTCCCTGTTGCTTGATTGCCATATGCCACACGATCTGCGATAGTGCATACTTGCACGGCACACACGCACATTACAGAATCAGCAGAATTGGAATGCTAGTCTATAGCAACAACAACTCAGCATGTACTTACGTGTCGTATCCATAAACCCAGTCCAGCTCAAGTCGTTCTTCCGGCAGCCTGCTACTCCTCTCCGCCAGCCTAGGGTCCCAGTCACTTGGAGGCCACACACCAGACTTACACTGGGGGTAGATGATCTTGCCGGTATGTACGGCTGGCTGCCCTGCCTTGTAGGGCCCTTGTTGTACATCAGATGCCATCAGCATTATCTGCCTGGGACCACCAACTATCAGGCTCTCCACAAACACCTACAGAAGAGATACATCAGAATATGTTCTGAGCACACAGCCGTTGTGGGTGGCTGGCTGTGTGGCATTAGACGGCACTTGTTAGACGTCAGATGCCATGAGCATTATCTGCCTGGGACCACCAATTGTCAGGCTCTCCACAAATACCTACAGAAGCAACATACAGACACATGTTCTGAGCACACAGTGTTTGTGTGTGGCTGGCTGTTTGGCCTTGAACAACCCTTTCTGGACGTCAGTTGCCATGAGCATCAACTGTCTGGGGCCACCAACTGTCAGGCTCTCCACAAACACCTACAAAAGAGATACATCAAAATATGCTATGAGCACACAGCGGTTGTGTGTGGCTGGCTGCCTGGCCTTCAACGCCCTTGTTGGACATCAGAAGCCATCAGCATCAACTGTCTGGGGCCACCAACAATGAGGTTATCTACAACACCCACAGGAGCAACATGCAGTGGGCATCAAATGCCAAGAGCATCATCTGTAAAAAACTCCGTGTGGCTGGCTGTTGAGCCTTGAACAGCCCTTGTGGGACGTCTGATGCCATGAGCATCAACTGTCTGAGACCGCCGACAATCAGGCTTTCTACGGACACCTGTAGAAACAAAAGATAGTGAGCGTCAAATGCCATGAGCATCACTTGCAGCATTTGCCTGTTGCTGGTTGTCTGGCCTGTTTCTACAGGGCCTCTTTGACGTCAGGTGCCATCAGCATCAGCTGCCTGGGGCCACCAACAATGACGCTCACTACAAACACCCACAGAAGCAACATGCAGTGGCGTCATATGCCATGAGCATCATGTGCAGCGTTTGTGTGGGCTGGCTGGCTGGCCTTGTAAGGTCTTTTTGGGACGTCACAAGCCATCAGCATCATCTCTCTGGGATCACCAACATTGACGCCGCCTGCAAGGACTTGGAAGCAATTAGGAAGACAAATACACACGTCGTGTGTCATTGAGACATCATCTGGCCATCTCTAGACACACGCTCGCTGCAGAGCAGCCAGATGCATACCATAGATGCCATCAGGTCATCATCTGCACCAACACCTTATTAGTCTGAAGCATCTTCCCTCCAATAAACCTGTAGTTTGGGAGGAGGGCGGGCGAGTTCAATGCTCCCACGGCCACATCCTAGTTCATCCATTCGAATATCCTTTCTACTGAGGTCAAGCAGTGCACTGCATACACAACATTTCTGCCCACAAACCACACTCACAGTAACTGGCATCCTGCCTCTGCTGTCTTGCCCGTACTTGTTGAACATAGCAGTTGCGTGAGCAGTACCAACTTGCAGCCCCAGCAGCCTCCATGCCTCAATGAACTGCTGTAGCGTGACTTTGTCTGTGATGGCTACGTCCGTGGGCCCAGCTTTGTCTAGCACCTGCAAGGCAGGTTGCATCAGCCCGAGTGTCACCACTGACAAGTGAGCACCTGCAACTCCATACCACAGTTTTGCCCTCCAGTGCAATACAAACGAGTTGTGTTCACATCCAGCCAGCATTGCGCTTCAGATGGCTGCTATCTGCAAACCCTAGAAGGATCCAAGGCAACCTGTGGCAGCTAAACACAAAAGCTGGCCCAGGGCGTCAAGCTGCTGCCAAAGGAGGGACTGCTTGCAGGATTGTTCCTGCAGCTGCTGGAGGTGATGCATCATATGGTCAATGCAAAGCACCGGTGCAGTGAAGGGTGATTTCATATTACACCATAATCCAATGCTTGAAGCCACATGTTGTTGCAGTTTGTCGCTTTGGACTCCGAGAGCTGTGCTCAGCTGGTGCTGCTGTTCCTGCCAGGCCTGCCCCAGTGTTCAACAGCCGCCAACTGGCTGGCCAGGTCCTGCTGCTGCTGCTGCTGCAAGACAGTGACACCCTCAACCCCGCACCCCACCCAATGCGCTATTGCCCCTGCTGCTGCTGTCGTGTTATTGCTGATGTCTCATCCTGAGCCAACGAAGTGCTTGACGACTGCGCTCGTATGCCGACGCACAAGCGGCAGCACCCCGGGTGAAGATGATACTACCTTTCCAAAAGCTGCTAGCAGCACCATCTTTCTCAGTTATATGCACAGCTGTGTCTACTGTTGTTGCAAGACAGTGACACCATCAACCCTGCACGCCGCCAAGTCCGACCGCCCAAGCTGCTGATGTTGCCTTACTGCTGTCACCCAAATGGAAACAAACCAACTGCACGCCATACACTTGTCACATAGACGCCAGCAACAATGACCCAAGCAGCAAATACATGCCTTTCCAAAAGCTGCTAGCAGCACCGTCTTTTCAGTCATGTGCACAGCTGCTCTTGCATGCAGCTGCTGCCTCATACTGTCCTCCACAGCAGCGAGCTCGCAATTCAGGTCCAATGTCCACTGCTCATATGGCTTTGCAGATACATCACCCATCTGCTGCTGCGCCTGCTGCTGCTGTGCCTGCTGCTGGTGCTGTGCCCTTCGGCCAACAGGTGCTGAAGCTGGTCATCCAGGCCCTGCTGCTGCTGCTGCTGCTGCTGCAAGACACCCTCAACTACATTGTTCCTTTCCCCGATGTGGCCTCGCTGCTGATTAATGAAGCATAAACCAACTAAGAACCAGACCCAACTAAATGCTCGTCAGCCATGCTCAGACCCCAACTGGCGACAGTATCTCAAACAGCGAACACATACCTTCGCAAAAGCTGCTAGCAGCACCGTCTTCTCAGTCATATGCACAGCTGCTCTTGCATGCAGCTGCTGTCTCATACTGTCCTCTACAGCAGCAAGCTCGGGGTTCATGTCCAACGTCCGCTGCTCATAGGGCTTTGCAGATACATCACCCATCTGCTGCTGCCCCAGCTGCTGGTGTTGTGCCCTGTGACCTACAGGTGCTGAAGCTGGTCGCCCAGGTCCTGCTGCTGCTGCTGCTGCAGGCCTGCCAGCCTGCAGGACTGTTCCTGCAGCATTGTGACCTGGCGCTCTACTGCTGGTGTTGGCTGCAGCAGTAGAGCCAGCGGCAGCTGCATGTGAAACTTGCTGGCGGGCGGGCTGCTGGACATTTGCAAGGACCCCTGGTCGTACTTCTACCTGTAAGACATTGCATATGGTGATGATGACTGGATTACCAGGCCACTAGAGCGGAAGCCCTATCGTCTAAGACATTGCATATGGGGTGCAATGAACTGGCTCAAAGGGCCCCTTTGAATGGGTCTGCAGGTGCTGTGATTTCCTTTTTGGAGTACTGGATGGACAGCTGCATCGTTGCTGTTGAAGGTACATATAGTCTAGCAATTGACATGGCGGAGTGTCTTGAATGTACTGGTAGCTGGCTTTGAGATACAGGCACTGCAGGACATGCGTACATATCCTGTGATGGAGTGACTGCTTTGGCTGTTGTCAGTGATCTGCTGTGGTTGTCTTCGTTTAAGCCTTTGGAATGGGGTGCGGGGCCGATGGCCATAGAGCTATGGCTGGCGGGTAGCGATAGAATAAGGGCTCAGATAGAGTGTTCCTGCAACTGTTTATAACACTCTGCTGTATCGCATGAAGTGAGACCAGCAGCTGCTATTTATAGATGATCCTCAGCAGATGGCATATGCGCAAGCATTGCTATTTCGTTTCCGCCTGAGTTGGAGTTGTGCTCAACGAAGAGCTTTACTGTCAAACAGGGCTTCTGCAGTTGCTAGTGCTCTACTGCTCAGGCTCATGTGAGTGTATTGCTGCATGCTGATGCACTTACCCTAGCTGCTTGCTGCACCACTGGAACCTTCTGCTTGAGGTTGTTTCCATATGCAGTGCCTGCAAACAGGCTTGGCCCATGTTTCATCAAGAGTGCAAGAACTTTTGCAGGTGGCCTGCAAGCTGTGCAGTAAACAGCCTCTAAACTGTGGCTGCAGCACGGGGCGGTCTACAGCTACGTCCAGCCACCAATAAGCATAGCAACAACAGCTATTCTAGTGTTAAGCTTCGTATTGCACGCTCGGAACTGACCATGGAGTTTGTGATTCCAGAAAGGAGAATACTGCTGTGCATCGTTGCGTGCTGCCTGTAACGCAGCTGTTGCCGTGTAAGCAGCCATGCGAGCATCTACAGTGCCTCTTCGTTCCCGATACAGGCTCATAGTCAGATGCACGCACCCCTCTAGCAGAGAAAGGCCTTTGCGCGCGCTCTCCGCCTGACTGATTCCCCTCACGGCCCTGCCTAGACATCCTAGGATGTCAACTATGCAATAAGCATCAATTATCAGGCGCTGATGCAGGTGCACGTGGCCAGCGAGTTTGTCGACAGCTTGGACAGTACATTCGTTCACATATTACCGTACAATGTCGTATATGGCCACCCAGGGTGTTGCTTCGCCAATTACACTACCAAACTGCAGCAAAAAAGTTAGGGTCCTACAGATCTGCGCTAGGCCCTGGTTGCAAACCCGCAGGTGGCATAAAGACCTGCTGCTTGCAACCTGCTGAACTGTGCTGCAACACGCTTGCTGAGGGTCATGCTGGTCATCCCTAACCGCCTCGACAAAAGACACAACTGGGATCACGCGCAACAACCTTCACAGGAGGCCAATCGCATTCGATGATGAGCCGGACAGAAATGTATGACAACTGCAAAAGTAACGGAGCCAATGCAACAAGATAGATGCGCTGGCAAAGCTGCAATGCCATGCATGGGGACACAACTGTCGAATCGTCAATGTGGCTGCCGCAGCGACTTTGGTGCACTTGCACAAACACAAACCCAACCACACTGGGATGATCAGCAGGCCGGGGGGGGGGGGGGGTGACACTGGTCTACCGCCACCTATTGCGCCTTGCTGGGGTCCTTTACTGTGCCTAAGAAGAGTGGCGTGTTGCTGCTTTCATCCACAACCATGAAGATGAATGGATGAATGG
>NSMO01002553.1:0-23414 GCA_002588565.1 Coelastrella sp. UTEX B 3026
TGAGAAGCCAGATCACAGGCCCATGGTTGAGAAGTTGCTGCAGCTACTGTACTTCACTCAGGTGCGGTACAGCAGTCAAAGTTTGTCCCAACACATGTTATAACATAACATGTTGTGTTGTAACAACTATACGTCTGGGGTACTATTCTTATGTTAGTGACTACAGTGTCCTTGCACACACCAGAGCATAGCAGTTGCCAGGAGTGATCTTGGGTAGCTCAGTCGATAGTTCAGGTAAACAGCGCCAACAATTGCATCCAGGCGGCAGGAACAGCAGCAGTGTGCTGTGATGGTTGTCTTGCAGCAAGGCTTGCACTGCACAACCGTGCAACATGCACCAGATCAACAGCTGCTGTCTGACTGTTCGTCTGCCAGCCATGCATCTGCTCTGTTACTGGCCTGCTTTGCCAGTAACCGTCGGCAGACAAGTGCACATAAGTAATCCCAACACGTAATTTATCAGCGACGTGTCTTCAGCCTGGTCACGAGTGCAAAGCTCACTGTCTCACTATACATCCTGCTGTTTGGTATGTTCCTGCAGTTGTTTGATCATGAGAAGGGCTACTACAGCGCTGCGGAGCGTGCAGCTTGTGTTGCATTTGCCCCTGAGGTGGGCATCATTATCACAGCAGCAGCAGCAGCAGCAGCACAAGCCTTGACGAAACCAGCAGCAGCAGCACAAGCCTTGACGAAACCAGCAGCAGCAGCACCAGCAGAGGCAGCAAGAACACTCAGGCTTCAGACGCCGCTCAGGTGCAGCATATGTCAGTACTAGTGCTATGCAGCGCTAGCAGCAGCAGCAAAAACATTCAATGGGCATCTTCTGGCAGCGTCCCCGAGCGCTGATCAGCAGTAGAGAATGGGTCGCTTGATTATCATAGAGACAGCACATGCCAGCCCATTACAGCACTCAGATCAGGGTATCAACCCTCATTCAAGAGTCCTGGTAGCTTAGGCCAGTTTGCGCAGCGATACCCGCAATATAGCTCAGTCATCATCTCGCAGCCTGCTAGTAGTAACCGACACAGCAAGAGTAGCAGCTCCTGTCTTCAGCCAAAACAGATGTCAGCAGGCCGAGATCTTGCGGCGGTGTGCCACCCTGTCGGTCAGCATGCAGAGGTCAGTTGCAGCAGCAGCAGCATGCGCTGCGCAGGCGCTTAGCCTGCGAATTTTCAGAAAGTAGCAGTACAGTCCCCAGTCACACACAGCTGATCATTGCAGCAGCAGCAGGAACAGGTGCAACTGGGGCCCAAAATGCGAATAATCAGCTTTCGTGTATCCCAGATCGCTTTCTAAGTTATAGTCCCTGTGCTGAAGCCTGCTGACACAAGTTAGGAGAAGTACCTGTGTGATACAGGCAGATGCAGCTGCTTGGGGCTGCATCTAGCCATATGCACAGAGTCTCCTTTCAGCAATCAGCAAGTGCAGCAGCAGCAGTAGCAATACCAGCAGTACAGTCTCCAGTCACACACAGCTGATGATTGCAGCAGCAGGAGCAGCTGGGGCCCAACAGGCAATCAATTAGCTCCTTTGGTTCCCAGGTTGCTGTCTACTTTCTAGTTCCTGTGCTCAAGCGTGCTAACACAGCCAAAGAGCAGTACCTGTGTGAGACAAGCAGATGCAGTTGCTTGAGATCGCATTAGGTTGCACCTAGCCTCAGGCACCTTAGTCTCTTATCAGCAATCAGCACCTGCAGCAGTAACAGCAGTAAGCAGTAGGCAGTAGCTGGTTCACCAACTGAGGCGGTTGCTCTATTGCATGGGGCAGTCAAGGCAACACAGCAGAGCGAAAAGCGCGAATTCATCATAACGATCGTATAGCTGTGGCACATAACCAATATGTTGCAGCAGTGACCAACTTTCACTTACCCCGTTGTCGCCGCTGCTGCTGCTGCCGCTGCCGCTGCTGCTGCTGCTGCTGCTGTGTGTTGTAGCTTGGTCTGACTGATGCTGACCTGGTTGGCCTTGCTGCTGCTGGCAAACTGCTGATGTCTCGCCCGTATGGTGTCAGGATGAACCACAAGGATGGACTGGCCAGCTGCTATGCTTCAGCACAGGTATAGTCATTCATTCCTTGGATTCGCTCTTTAGATTCATTCCTTAGATTCATTCATTCTTTAGGGGATTGAGAATTACATTTGTTTTTTCCCATGCACAGTCGCCTTTGCTGCTGTTGATGTTGTGTCCATGTGGTGTGTAAATGCTTTCAGAAGGGGGGACTTGCCAGGTGCTATGCTTCGGCACAGGTATGGGTCGATCGTTCCTTAAGAGTCATTCCTTAGATGCACCCATTCTCTAATGGTTTGAAGATTGCATCGTTCTTTTCTCATGCACGGACGCTTTTCGAGTTGCTGCTGTTGATGTCGTGCCTTTATGGTGTCAGGATGAACCGCAAGAATGGTCTGGCCATCTGATATACTTCAGCACAGGTACGGATCAATCAACACTGAGAGGTGTTTGTATGTTATGAGCAGCAGGCTGCAGTTGGACAACTTAGTGCTGGCGTTTATTACTGATTGCATCATCCTTTTCCCATATATGGTTGCCTTTGGATTGCTGCTGTTGATGTCTTTCCCATACGGGCCACGATAAACCACAATGAATCATGGTCAATGTTTGACTGGCCAGCTGTCATGCATCAGCACAGGTTTTAGGGTTTAGGGAAACCCTAAACCCTACCCTAAACCTTAAACCCTGGTGCAGAAGTGATGTGTGTGAAGTAGCACCTTTGCCAACGAGCAATGCAGCTGCGATGTGCTTTTGTGACTGGTAACTCCGTGTGGAACCAGTCCCACAGTGGCATTGTGGTTGATTGTTTTAGAAGGTGAAAAGAACATCAGTATCGCAAACATAAGCCTGCAGGGGTGCCAGCCTGACAGGGGGGTCCGACTGTGTTGGCAGGGCACAGTGTACTGCCTGGCTGTACTGCCTGGCTTATGGGTGATCAAAACTTCCACAGGGTGCCCTGCAGGAAGCTTACTACCTGTATAGGTACAGCAAGGCAGTACAGATTTACAAGGCACCCGGAAATGACCGGGAACGATTCCTGCAGGCTTTGACTGTGCTGTGTTGCTGACTGTTGCATCAGAGCCGAGTGCGCAGGGGATCGGACTTCGTAGGCTCAACATTGGGTATCATTTGACTATACGCAGCACATATGTTCTGTACCAACACCATTCAGCAGCAGCTGTAAGAGTTACTGCTGAGTGAAGGGCTGTCTGCCTGGGGTGCTGTTGATGGAGCCCAGTGTTGTGACTGGCAATGCTTGCATACATTATACCCTGCCGGGAGGCGGCCCGGGACGCGTCTGTCAAACCCTAATGTGATGACATCAGGTGGAAGCTTGCATCCAGGGCTACCCGTCACACAAAACCTGAGGTCATTTGACCAAGTTTAGCCTATGTTATGCCCTGGTGAAGCTCTGATGGCGAATTCGACATCTGGCGGAAAACATCACTCAGGGTTAATGCATGCTCTTTGGGTGTATGCATGCTCCTTGAATGCATGTTTTGTGAGCGTAATGCATGCTGTATGCAATTATTCTCCATGCTGTTCTGTTCGTTTTGATAGATGGAAGCTGGAACTTGGTTTATGCAGATTATGCTGCATTGGCAATGCAGCTTGCTCACTTCTGTATGGTGCCTGCTGCTGCTGTTGCTGCTGCTGCTGCTGCTGCAGGCGTACCTGATGGGTGATGAGGATGAAGAGCTGCTCAAGGAGCTTCCGGGACTGACAGGTTAGTAACAACAGCAGTTGTTATTAACATGTGTTATGACATGTTATTGTCACTTTTCAGTGACAAGGTACTACAGTTGTAGTACCTTGTTTGTAGGATTCGCCAATGACAAATGTTAGTAACCACTGTTAGTAACAGCCCTCAGAACCACTTTTAGGGGCTTGTTGGCAGTATCCATGTGATGGCACCCGACCAGGTAGTTGCTAGCAATCCTGTGTGCAGCAATCTGTGCAGCAAGACATTTTTTGATCCTTTGTGCAGCACATAACCTTTGAATGCCTCTGCCAGCACAGCACTTCCATGGATGCCTTTCTTTTCACACACCTCCTGCTCCCACTTATGTCCAGCAGATAGAAGTCAGTCTGCTGTTCCTTGAACAATCTGTCAATCTTATCTTGTTGCTGCATAACGTCATCTTTTGTTGCAGTGGGTGTGTTGCGCAAGAATCTGGAGGCGCTGTTGGGCTCTGCCTTCCTCAACATTAGACCAGAGGTACCTACCATGCCCCTACCACCAATCCACCCGCCACCACACGCACATGCCCCTCCCCCCCACCACATGGCACACGGAGGCCCAGCAGCACCAGCAGCAGCGCCGGCAGCAGCAGCAGCAGCAGCACCACACGCTCACGCCCCACCCCCGCATCCGATGCACCTTGGTTTGGCACCCCCAGCAGCAGCAGCGGCACCGGCAGCAGCAGCAGCAGCAGCTCCTGCTGCTTCTGCAGCTCCTCCGGCAGCAGCACCTGTGGCAGCAGCACCAGCAGCAGCTGCTGCCAGGCCCCCGGTGCCGGCAGCAGGGGGTGTGCCGGGTGCTGCACCAGCTGTGTCAGCTCCGGCGGCAGCAGCAGCAGCACCGGCAGCAGCGAAGCCATCTGCAGGTGTGTCTGTTTGGAAGTTGATATGGATCATTCGTTCGTGGCATATGTATGCTACAGCCTTTCTGTGGTTGTCATACAGCCCTACAGTTGTTGGTAGGGTTGCATGTTGCTTGTATCCGATCACTTGTTGGCCAGCTTAGGCATGCTGGTAACACTTCTTCCCAAGGTGGGTACTTCTGCCTTTGTTTTGGTCTTGCTCGTCATCGCATTGTGGCCGCCCAAATAGGTTTAGCAGCAGCCAGGCTGTGGTCTACCTTTTGTGCTAGGTTTCAGGCTGGGTTTAGGGTTAGGTGCTATTGCTAACGCCAGGTTTGCAGCCAAACAATAGTTTGCTGCTGTTGGAAATGCAGCAGTCGTTGCAGCACTATTGCCAACTCGATCTTGGAGTTCATAAGTCATGCAGTGATGCCATGAACCGCCAGCTGCTCGTTGTGCTGACAGCAGCAATCTATGCACCCCCGCCATGCTACTTGTCGCACCCTACAGCATGCTGACAATGCAGTTTGTACAGATCTCTTGCATTGGGCGTCATACCATTCGTGTTCGCTGCTGTTTTGATTTGCAGCTCTGACTGTTAGCGCCTTGGAGCAGTCTTTGTTCAGCCAGCATGCAGCACCACCAGCAGCAGCAGCGGCGGCACCAGCAGCAGAGCCCAAGCCAGCATCTCCCCCACCAGCTGCACCCCAGGCACCTGCACCGGCTCCTGCTGCTGCTCCTGCTGCTGTCCCAGCAGCATCAGCACCAGCAGCCGCACCACCCAGCGGTCCATATGGTGCACCACAGCAGCCCAGCAGTTACTACCAGCAGCCACACAGCAGCTATAGGGCACCTGCTCCAGCAGCAGCACCAGCAGCAGCACCGCAGGTTCCGGCAGCAGTACCAAGTGCACCAAGTGCACCGCCTCCTCAACTTCCGCCTCCACAGCAGCAGCAGCCACCAATGCAGCAGCAGCCACGGCAGCCAAGCCCTTACTCAAGGCCTGCAGCACCACAGGCGCCACCTCCAGCAGCAGCAGCACCTGCTGCTCCGGCTACTATCAGTAGCCAGCAGTATGTGCAGCAGCAGCAGCAGCCCATTGAGCAGCAGCGCATTGCTCAGCCAGCAGCAGCAGCAGCAGGAGGAGAGGCACCAAGCACCAGTGGTCCAGCATCCGGGGGTGCTCCTGCGCCACAGCAGCAGCAGCAGCAGCGCCAGTATATTGCGGTACCAACCACAGGTGGCGGCGGCAGGTATGCACTGTGTATTGGCTCTGTGCCTGCTGGCTGCACAGCGCTAAGTGTTTGGCGTGTACAAATGCTTACTGTTCAGGCCGTTCCAAATACTCACTGGCTGAGCAGATGTACATTATGCTGGCTCCCACTTGAACCAGATCGACTGCGTTTGTGTTGACTGGGACTGCTGACCTGAGGCCTGTGAAATATATGGAAGCTCGCTATCGAGTGCTGCCTTGGCGCCTGTGTGGAGCATGTACAAATGCTTACGAAACGAGCAGACAATGTTGTGATGTAGAGTATCCGAAACAATGCATGTGTGGCTTTTGACTTGGCCTCCAATCAGCATTGCTCACTCCACTGCATGTGCTTACCCATCATGGCCTTTGTGTTCCTACTGCTACAGGCGCCCCTATGAACGTCGTGGCGGCTACGGCGGCCGTGACAGCGGACCCCCAGGCCGCGGTGGCTATGGCGGCCGAGATGGCGGACCTCCAGGAGGACGTGGTGGCTATGGCGGACGTGATGGCGGACCCCCCATGGGTGGCCGCGGCGACTGGAGCCGGGGTGGGGGCCGGGGCGGACAGGGCGGACCTCCTCGGGGCGGATATGGGGGCCGGGGCATGGGAGGCCGCGGACCCCAGGCCAACGGACCAATGGCTAGCTGAAGTTGTGCAAGGGGCAGCCTGCTGGCAGCAGAATAAGCGGGAAAGCTGAAGTATGGTAGAAGGGTGGTGCGCGCATCAGCACTTCGGTACAGCATTCCATCTTGTATGTTCTACCCTTTTGACGGGGTACAGTGGCGAGCCCCACTTGTACTGACCAGCCTTCCGAGTGTAAGCCTTCCTGGTCAGTGAAGCGTCATTGATGACATGGTACATTTTCGATCTTCGCACACTCTTATGAATTACTTACTTCTGTTACATTGGCCTGCTTAAACCACTACAGCCAGACACAAAATTGTATGCTATTCAAATCAAGTGGCCAGGACAGTGTGCCGCGGATTAGCAGGTCTGTCGAGTACAATCATTAGCTTTACCGGTCGCTTGCCTAGCAGTATACTGTCGGCCATTGTCGTAAAGTTTAGCTCATGCAACCAAGTGCTAAGCAGTATTGTAAAGTGACTGAGTACCGGCACTGGAGTCACCGTGACTTTTTTGGCGGAGGTGACTGCACGAGCGACAAGTCAGATGCGCTGGCAATAGCTGTCCTATCATGCATGGGGGACGCCACCCAAAGAGCTCTCTGTGCTGCTCATGATGACAAGCTCTGATGCTGCCAGCATCCAAATGTATTGTCGTGTGCTGCTAACCCAGCCTGTCAGCAGAGCCCACGAGCGACAGCCACCTTGGCAAATTGAATATGGTGCAACTTCCAAAACCGTGTGTAGCTTAATTAGCGGGCAATGGGGGCAATGTGAACCATGTTGACGTTTGAAGGGGCCATTGCCCGCCACAATAAAGGCGGGACGGCGAGTGGGGAGTGTGCAAAGGCTGCTGGCAACCGTGTCATTGGTGTCAGAAACGTATGTATAGTGTCGGAAGCGGCATACTTGGTACACACATCCCAAAATGATCATCATACCCCAACTAACCGTTGTAAGCCGTCCTTCAGTGAGCTGGTTTTGCTCATAATTACATCGACCTACTCTCGTTCGTTGTTTTATATAACTTGCGAGTCCTTTCCTGGCATCAGACTGGAGAACCTGCAATGTGCTAGCTCGCCTGTACCATACATGTCACAAGCACCTGGCTTTTGCGATGTCCGCATAGACCAGCCATTTTGTCAGTACATACGGCTGTCCGACGAAGCATGTTGTTTGAAGCGTTCTCGCCCCTGTCTCTCTCTTCGTTTATGTCGTGAGATACTTGTAGGAGCTCCATGGGACTCTGATCTATGCTATATGACGCTGTCAAAGCCAGTTCTGGACCGAGTGGAGTCCAGTAGCGGCAACACAGGCCACGGTACCCCCTCATGGCCAAAACTGCTTTTGAGGCCTTTGAGCCCGGCGTAGTTGTAGATGATTTTGCACGCAAGATCGACTCCCTGTGCGTCTGGAATAATACTCTCATAGCTGGCTTAAGCGATGGCAGCTTGCTGTTCTTCGAAGAGCAGAATGCAGAAAGCAGTGCTGGAGCCAGCATCAGCACTTGGCAGGTCACGCGAGTGCAAAAGAGCTTCGGCAAACGTAGCATACTACAGCTACAGACACTTGAAGATCAAAAGTACCTGCTCAGCTTGTCAGGTGGGCCTGAAGTGGTTTACAAAACAGCAGTCGGCGGCAAGGAAGATAATGCAGTCAGCTATCAGCAGATGCTTGTTTCATGATGCTCAACCCGAGGCACCACAGCAGCACAGCTCTCACATACCGAGGCAGCAGAAATCAACATGGTCACATGGGCTGTGCTGTAGCTGCTGCCGGGATGCCACAATGCCTTCTACAGCTGTAAAGCGCTTCCTGCAAATCTGCTGCAGATCCCATCTCGAACACATTCGCCCAGCATGTTGTTGCACGTTTCTCAGCTGTAGAGCCCCAGCCCATGTCAGGCAGCTGATCCTGCAACTATCGTACATTGCACATGCTTATGCCATCGCAGATGAAGGCGTACAGCTGCACTCGCTACCTGACCTTCAGCTCACTTCAGCAGCCAGCAGAACCAACCGGGCGGGGGCGTTCAGTTGGGACAACGGCAGGAGGTTGCTAGTCACGGCTATCAAGCGGAAGGTACCCACAGCTAGCTGATCTTTGTAGCAGTATGTATCTTATCAAGTTGTGGCATCTGCAGGAAGCATCAGTCCAAGCAGTGGCTGGTTTACTTTGGGGGGGTGGGGGTTGCAGTGCAGGGCCTCGTTGACAGCAGTAGCAACAACAGCACTCTCGGGCATGGATCCGTTTCAGTCCCTGCTGCACTCTAGTTGCTTGCATACACAAAGCAGTGTTGGCTGGGGTTTGACTGCAGCAGCGGGTTAAGGGCTTGCAGGAAACTGGAAGGAGCAGAAGAGCAGTACAGCAGCCTTGTTATCTGCATGGGAGCCAAGATTGAAAGCGAAATTTCGTGACTGCCTTAAGCAATCGGACCGGGAAACAATCAACTCTCCGACAGCAACTTGTGACTAGCTTGTGTGCGTGTCCTGTTGCCTCGCAGGTTGTCAGTCACCAGCTAGACAGCAACAACGCATTCCTGGAAATGACAGAATATAACTTCCCCGAGCCTGTTATAACATTGTCATGGGCCGGCAGTAACATAGTCTTAGGAACAGCCAAGAGCTACTGGCTGATTGTACCAGCCGCCAGCCAATCTGTGGAGGTTCTGCCAGGTCAAGTTATGACGATATATCCTGCAGTACAGCCTCAGCTGTTGTTTGCTGCTGGTGCAAATGGCCAACCTGTCATGGCGAGGTTACCGTCAGGTGATTTATTGGTCAAGTCAGTTTGTTGTGGCTTCGCCTTGGAGGCTTGCAAGAGTGACACCTTGTGCTTTCCCCATACTTCAAAGCAGCTTATGGGGCGCCTGCAGCGCAGTCATATGCAGTTTCCGAAGTTGAGCATCCACTACACCAATGTCAATGTCATGCAGAGCCAAAATGCCGCTCTACGCACGTTGCCGTGTAAGCACGCTGGATCAGCAGCTGTTTCCTTTCAGTGAAAGATTGCCTAAGATTTGTGGTGTTCCTGCAAATTCCACAATGACGTACAGGGGAGTTGCTCATTACCACAACGCTGTCGGTTACTTTCTGGGTTCTGCTGGAACCAGGAACAAACCTGCTTACATCAGTCCATGCACTAAAGGCTGCAGAGTGACAGAATGCTGCAATTCACGTGTAGCAAAAAAAAATTGATGTACACATAGTGTACACACATGCACTCCTGGAATGTTGCATGTTACGCAGGCGAGGTCCTGATCACGAAAGACGCTGTCAGTTACTTTTTGGGCTCTGATGGTAAACCGTCACGTAAGACCACAATCACTTGGTCTCAACCGCCAACAGCGCTCCTGGCTACGAAGCTGTATGTTGTCGCAGTCCTGCCACAAGCAGTGGAGGTCAAGAGTGTCAGCAGGCTGGGGGCAGCAGCAGCCGAGCAGGTGCGAGGTCGAGGCCTGATGCTTGTGGGGGATTTCAGGCTAGATAAATGTCTGTTCTTACGGGCGGCCGGGACAGCTAGAGCTTTGGAAGCAGGTGCAGCCGCAGCCGAACAGGTGCGGGGTTGAGGCCTGATGCTTGTTGTGTGTTCCAGGCTAGATAGTGTAGGTTGTGCCTGTCTGAGACAGCTTTTAAACCATTGTAGGCTCGCCTGGGCACTGCCTTGAGGTGACTTGCATGTAGTTGATGTTTGTTCTTACGGGTGGCTGGGACAGCTAGAGCTTTGGAAGCAGGTGCAGCAGCAGCCAAGCAGGTGCGGGGTTGAGGGCGTCACAGGTCAAAGTGTCAATGTATGACCTTTCTTACGAGTGACTGGGACAGCTAGAGCCTTGAAAGCAGGTGCAGTTGTAGTTTTTGGGCTACTTCAACGGTGCGGCCGGCTCCTGTTCTGTACGCACAGATGCAGCTCATGCCCAGCACAGCGGCAGCCCCTTGGTGGCCGTTGTCTACTGCTGGTGGTGCTCCATGAGTCGCCATCCAACACCGGTGCTGTCTGTTGCTGTGCTGTACTGTATATGTAGATGCTGCTCCTGCCTGGCATGGCAGTTACAGCACCGCACCCAGCACCAGATGGCAGCCTATACTTGGCGTCAGCAACAGATGGTGGGATACGGCAGCTCAAACCTGTACCGCTGGAGCGACAGGCGAAGCTGCTGGCAGCTGCGGGAGATTTCCAAGGGGCCTTGGAGTTGCTGACACTGCTTGAGGATGATAGTCCTGCAGACGGTGCAGCAGCAGCAGAAGCAGGAGCAGTAGATGTAGCAAGGCGGCGGCAGCAGCTGGAAGATGTTCTGCGACTGAGGTTTGGATATCACCTGTTTGAAGGTAAGGGTTCCCGTGGTTCACCGTGGTTCATCGTGGTTTAGGGTTGACTGTCGTGGCAATATGACGAGGAGTCAGACGCACCTTGTTGTGGTATATTCAAGCATACGAGAGGCCCCAGGACAGGGGGGCATATGTGCTTCTGAGCATGCAGGCTGCAGGTGCTAGCCCTGACCAGAAGCTGGCAGTACTGCCGGTATGGTTCCACACATCTCTGGTGGCACACAATATCAGGCATGATTTGTAGCAGCAGTGTGCGGCGGCCCTCAGGCTGTGCAGCAAGGCGCGTGCACTGACGATACGCCTCAATCAACTTGCTGGTTCTGTGTTAGTTGATGCAACTGGGCCGCCAGATCAGTCATCACTATCGCCTCGGTCCACTATGTGATGCAGTAAACCATTGCAAACTGAAAATGTTCAGGCGGACACCCTGGGGACCCCAGATCTCACAGGAGGGGGACGTTTTGGGGACAGCTGCTGTATGGGCATTTCAGCACGCATTACGCATCCTGTTGCAGCAGCAGCTGCCAAGGAAAATGGCTTGCATTCAAAGCTAGACCCGCCATTATCAATGTGCCAACACAGCGTGTGCCAGAGTGCTTGATCGCTGCTGTCAATGCATGTTGGACCAAACTGCCTGGTGTACACCGCAGCTACCATTCACAAGTTGGCATCTCATTGTGTGTTGTTGGCATCTCATTTACAACTTGCTCATGCAACTGCCTGTGGTTGGTCATGTATGTGCTGCAGCTGGGGAGCCTGACGAAGCTTTGACACAGCTCAGCATGTGCTCGGACCCTGACCCTCTAATCTTGCTACGGCTATATCCCTCTTTGGTCCCAGAAAAGTTCAAGTCTCTGCTGCCCACAATGGCCTACGGGGAAGCCCTACCGGAGCTCACGGAGACTGAAACCACAGACCGCAGCAGTGCTGCTGATGTCGCTGCTGGTTCAGCTGCAGCAGCAGGAGTCAGCCGGAGCAGTAGTAAGAAAGCGAGCAGTAACGCAAGATCTGGGACAGCAGGAAGGAGTCAGACAGCAGCTGATGCAGCAGCTTTAGCTGTGGTAGTGCCATATCTGCTGAGCCACAGGACTAGGTTGCTGTCGCAGCTGGAAGACTCAGCTGCTGCGAGTGCTGCTGCTGTTGACAGCAGCAGCGGCATGCAGAATGGGCAAGCGGTGATCGGTGGTTCTGCAGCAGACAGCAGTGATGGTAGTCATGCAGGGGACACCAACAGCGCCAAGGGCATCGCCAGCAGCAGCGGCGGCAGCAAAGCCAAATCGCACGAGGAGCTCAGGCTGATAGCCACGGTCATTGATACAGCTATCCTTCGGGCCATGCTGTTGCAACCCGATACTGGGGCATTGCTAAGACTCCTGCAGCAAAGCAACTTTGTAGATCTTCAAGATGGCGACTCTGTGCTCACGGAAGGTGGCCGGTATGCTGAGCTGGCAGCGTTGTACCAATATAACAAGCGTCATAACGCAGGGCTGAGGTTGTTACATCAGCTGAGTCAGCATCCTGGGTCACTGGAGGTCCCACCTAATGGTGCTGCTGTGGATTTGAAGGGATTGCCAGGAGTATGGGCAGCAGTGAGGTAAGGGTTCATAAGTTTTTACATGTTGCATTACAATAAAGGCCATCGGGGTGAATTTGGCTTCCCTGCTTATAGGCTTAAGCCCCTCGGCGCGATCCAGGTGTATGACGACCTAGGCTGTCAAGCTAACAAGCTGGGCTGAAGGCACATCTACGCTGAAGGCACATCTGTGCTGCATTTGGTGGCAATTTGGTGCTTGTTGATCGACATTAATGCCATGACAGATTGGCTCACTGTCAGCTCTCAGATCAAGCAATGGAGCTACTGCTTGCATTGGCAGTAACGTTTGATTTTGATACGGTCTGGTGTGTGCATGCTCAGCTTCTGCGTCACTACTGTTAGGCTATAATTCATGCACAGCATCAAGTTTTCTGGCTGACTTATTACTTGAGCATGCAGGCAGTGCTTCTTAACTGCCTGCTGGCATATGAACGAATCTTCTGGACCAGTCAGCAGCAAAACACGGACCTCAGGTTGCTCAAACCATCCAGTTATATCACGTTTGCCAGGTTGTATCTGGTGCTAGGCTGCTTTGGGCTAGCACTCGATGGACCTGGTGCCAATCCCTCTTGACTGAGAGTACATGATAGAGCTCATGAAGACCCTGAGAAGTGATCTGCGCACCTCTCTCCCTAACATACGTGTGCGGTAGTATAACACCCGCATCCTAGGTTTCAAATTTGACTTATGCAGCGTAAGTTATGCTTGCTGCAGGTACCTCACTGCCGTACAGCCACAAGATCTTCAGCTAATCCAGGAGCATGCTGGCTGGATTCTAGAAGCTGACCCTGAAGCTGGATTAGAAGCGTTGCTTGCAATGAACCCACCGCTGAACACCGAGCTAGTGAAGCCATTGCTAGAGGTAGGCGCGTTGCTGTGTGTTGCTGTGTTGCCGTGTAAGTCCTGTTGTGAGTCCTGTTGTATCTGGTCGGTCATTTGGCTGTAGCTGGTAGTTACTGCATTTGAAGTGCCGTCTCTGAGTGCATGTTGGAGGGGTTCTAAAACTGATCCTGAAGCTGGGTCAGCAGCATTGCTTGCAAGAAATCTATAATTCAGCACAGAGAATTGGTGAAGCCACGGCTAGAGGTTAAGTCAGCCTTGTGTTGGTTTATTATGACAGGAAGTATTAAAGTCAATTGTTGGTTTTGTGGGTTGCATGCTGCTTCTATCTAATCACTTGCTGGTCAGTGTGAGCATGTATAAAATCACATGCTCACACTGACCAGCAAGTGATCAGATAGAAGCAGCATGCAACCCTACAAAACCAACAATTGTAGTTCTGTATGACAACCACAGAAAGGCTGTACATATATCATGAACCAGCTATTCATGCCAACAGGCCTTGGCTGGGGTGGTTTGTCAACAGCGCTCGATGGCTTCATTGTTTGTTGTAACATACTCATGTGTTGATGGTCTGTATTGGACGCGTGCATTGGACACATGTAGTGAGGCTAGCAATGCAGCACTGCAGCACAGCATTTGCATGCCTGGGCCTGTCTATGCGGGGTTGCAGAAATTTTTGGCTGATGGCTCGCATTCTGAACTACAATACTGAACACATCTGGTCTTGGTACTTGGCAAATGTCCATTTTGCCTGTTACAAAGCACAGCCTGAGTGCTGCTGACTTACCTGTTTCTGCCAAAGACTTTGGCTCCGGCTAGCAATGACGTACGCATCTCGTACGCATCTTATAGCCTAATGATGACCGAAGAGGTCAAAATTAGTAGCCGATGAGAGTTTTGGAGCATGTGAACATGTTTCATGAGTCACTGATGTAAGTCGACCTCAGCCCTTTGTAAGCAACATTTCTGCTGATGCATGTGAATACCTGCAGGCTCATGCCCCTGACTTCACTGCTGTGTATCTGGAATCAGCCCTGGACCTCGGCCTGGCCACGCCTAGGGAGGTTCACAGCGAACTCCTGCTCATCTACCTACACATGGCGCTGGAGGAAGAACGGGAGGGAGAGAAAAGGTGAGGCTCTCAAAGCTTTGTTGGTGTTCAAACAGTGAGCATGTGATGCCGCTTACTGTTTGAAAATCCTTTGAATTGCTGATGATTTGCCCCGATTTAGAGGTCGGGAGTCCGAAGCTGATTGTAGTTGGATTTTCAAACGGCTTGAAGCCAGGCCTTATCTCTAGCTTGACAAACCGCATCAAACCAACATGACCAGGGCTTGAATTGCATGATGGCTAATAGCTGCTGTGTCGTGATCCAGTACATCTCCATTTCTTAAGTAGGTAGTATGTGCACTAGCGACTTGCTGGGCCTGCTTGATGTGAGGGCTTGAAACCTCATGAGTGAGAACACCGCATGTTACCTTCCGCTGGTGCTCACGCTGCTGCTACAGTTATCACTTGCATGAAAGCAGCCTTACACGGAGTGTGACAGATTCAAATGGCTTGTGGTGGCATGTGTGATGTTTTAATGGCTGGTCACCCGAAATAGCCCCTCTTGTGCAGGCATTGTTGTGGTCGAGCAGTCGCGGTTGATCCATGTGCAGCTGATTAGCACCGTGCCGTATGTGTTGTATACTTACTAGGCTGGCAATCTGGTTATTCAGCTGCACTGCCGCCATGTTATCGCAGCAAGCCTGACTATGAGGACCTTGGCCGTACTGCATTTTATTTGAACTTGAAGTTTACTTGCTGCTGGTATGCACTGTGCATTGCAGTTCCATGGCACACGCTCGGCAACTATCACTCTCAGACTTGTTAGTATCAAGGCCACATCAGCCTCTCAAGCTATTCCCAGATGATCCCAACCAATGGGGCCCAACACCACGGGCTAGCCAAGCAGGCGGGACCTTGAGTGACACTAGGGATGGGACCTCCGGTGACACAGCAGCTACCCCGGATGGGACCACTAGTGAGGGTGGGACCTCTAGTGTCAGTGATGGTGGGACTGCTAGTGACATCGGCATGGCAGGGTCCAGCAGTAAACCTCCGGCGGTGCATGTACCAAGCAGGCCGGTATCACCGGCCCCTATATCCAGCGCCCAGCTGCATACGCCACACAGGCGAGATGCATATCAGCGACTCAGGGAGTTGGTCTACTCCTCAGATTATATAGATCCAGAGTACGTGCTGTCCAAGTTGGGCCAGGGCCAGCTGCTAGAGATTCGGGCACTTATGTTAGAGCGATTAGGCCGACACCGGGAAGCTTTATCAGTGTACATACATGACTTGAAAGCCATAGATCTAGCAGAGCAGTACTGTGATAGGGTTTATGAAGCGGGATTAGCAGCAGCAACTGGGGCGGGACCTCGAGTGCCATCACTAGGAGACTCGGCTGGGACCTCGGGTGACACTGCTGCTGCTGCTGCTGCTGGCGACACCGCAGCTGATGCCAGTATCACTCCTGCAGCAGGCCTACAGAACTCCAGTGCTGCTGCTGCTGCTGGGTCTAGAAAGGGCCTGGCAGGCACTAGCGTAGCAGCAGGCAGTACATGGGGGAAAGTTGAAAAGCAGCAGCAGAAGCAGGGCAGGCAGCGAAAGCAGCGAGTGAAGGATAGGCATCAGCTGCAGCAGCAGAAGGGGCGGAGGTTGTGGCCTGCTCTGCCGTTTGGAGTTCAACCCCAAGACATCTACATGGAGCTTGTTGATGCGGTGCTACAGGTATGGCTGCTGGGGTGTAGGGCTGTTCACCTGGCTGGCAATTCGATGTGGTGTGTGTGTTTCGGCTGGACACTTAACCGCCTGGGGCACGGTGGACATATGTCCTCAATCCGCAGTCGCTTCCACATTTTGAGACTGATTAGACGTGTTGGAGTTGAGCTATGGTAGATGTCTTCCAGTCGTGACAAGCTCACCAGTGCAAACAGACACAACCTGGCGCACACGTTTTTGCTACTGCTGCAGAAGACTTCATATCAGCCACCGTCGGCGCTCCTGTCGTCTGCAGTCCTGTCACTGGCATAGCTTGCTGGTAAAATGAAAGACATGAAGGAGCCCCGGCCTGTGTGTGTACCTCCTGTGTGCATGCTGTTTAATACATTCATAGTTCAAGGCTGTCTTTCGCTGCTGTTTCAGCACACAGGCAAGCCAGTTTTGTGCACCAGCACGCATTCTTTTGCCTGCATCCATGTTCACTTTCATTGTTTATCAACAATTACGAGATACTACTTCGTTTTTTTCTTTCTCAGGGCTCCAGCCAGCAAGACACCGAGGCATTGCCTGGCCTTGCGCGGGCACAAAGGCGGCAACGTGCAGCTGCAGCAGTGGACCATGAGGCCTGGAAGCAGCTCAGCGAGTTGCTGTCGCGCAAGACTGACAGAATCAACCACCTGCAAGTGAGTCATGGCTTGGTGAATCGGCACCGATGGGGGGTAGTGGTCTTTATGTATGCTGCTGTCGCAGCCACAGCAGCAGCAGCAGGCACTGGTGTGGGTTTGTATGTGTTATTCATGGAGCTGCAGCTGCATTTTTGTGACCTGGCGACCGGGGGCAGCTTCAAGCATGACGTCCAATATGAACTGTTTGCAAGTCCGTGTGATGTGGTTGACAGATGCATGTATCTGTGTGGTGCGCACCAGCCGATGCAAATTGCTGTTGTTGACTGATTACTGCTAGAGGGTTGGCACCACCTGCCAGTGACCAAGCTGTTCGTCAGTTGAAGCAGCAAAGCAACGGTATATGGGCCGATATGTTGTGCACCAGCTTGGATCATCCAATGGCAATGTTTTCAGAGCATCCAATTGCCTGGCTGCTTTCCTTTGATACGCATTTGTGCACACAAGGAACACACATAATATGCTTGTCTTATACCCTTTCGCACCCTAGGGGGCAGGAGTGGACGGTAGGAAGCGTGGAGGCGCCGGGCCCCGGTTGGCGTCACACACGCTTCTGTTCCTTACTACGCTGGTGCGCTCTCGTATGCCACGCGTAGATCATTCATTCAATCATTCACTCAATCAATCATTCACTTGCTTGTCCTGCTGCTAATGCAGATTCTAGATGTCCTTCCTGAGCAGTTGCCGCTTTCAGATATTGCACCACTGCTGTCCAGCATGCTCATCTACGACACAGAGCAGCGTCGAAACTTGTCCGTCGTGCATCACCTGCGACGAGCCGAGAGCCTGATGGCCCGAGAAGACCTGGTCAAATTCAAACAGCGGGTTGTTAGTTTGACCTTTGACCGGGCTTGCTGCATTTGTCATAAGCGCATGGGTGGAGCTGTCTCTGTAGCATATCCTAACGGGACGCTAGCGCACTACCTCTGTTATAAGAGGAGTACAGGCCAACAGCAGCAAGGGCAGCCACTGTGGGATAGTACAGCAGTAGCAGGTGGTCCTGGTGGCAGTGCTGATGCAAAGCAGCAGCCTGTAGTTGGTACTGAAGCATGGCTGCGGCAGAGTTTAGGGCAGCAGCAGCGCAGTAGCGAAGGTGGTTGGGGTGGCATGGTGTCTGCTGTTGCACACTGAGACTGCTGTTTACTCTTGGTGTCTATTGCTGCAGCCAGTCCAACTAGCTAGCTGGGCCATAGCCCTGAGCAGCTCTCTCATCACCCCTGAGGCCCTGGCAGCAATCTACTCAGTCAATGCGTGACAATTTTCAAATGCATCTCCAGCAGCATCACGTTGAAATGCCATGCTGGTGCTGGGAACACCTGTGCACACGCATGTGCAAGTTGCGGAAAACATATCAAAATAGTGCAAGCCTGGCTGGCAGTCCCTGCCAATGGTTGCTTTTCACAGCCTGTCATGACTGCTGTTGCATGAATCAGATGGATTCAGTGACTTCCCCAATGCAAGAAGATAGATGCGCATCGATGCGATGCAGTGATCACTCAGTGATCAGTTGGAAACCATTCACTGTTTTCAGTCGATGCTCAGGGACACTGCGAAGCAACTCAACGCGCAGCGATGTGCTCGGCTTATGAATGCTTGCACCCAGGAAAGTTGCTCCGGGAAATCCCTCCTTGAGACCGAAGCGGTAAAACCGACGGTGCACACGTTTGATCCGCTGACACACGTATTTAGGCCAGCCTCGGACTTTGCCTTTCGTAGGCGATAGCCACTGAAAGTGCCAGCGCTTTTGCGGCACATCGACAGTGACGGAATCCGGCCGTGAACACGCACATCACACGGCGTGTCCACACGGCAGTCATCCGTGGGCGCGCCGTGTCCACGCGGTACCCACGCGAATTTGGCCGCCACGGACAGCCAAAGTCATGTACGGCGAGAACACCGTTCTTGTTGTGTCCGTGATCCGAATACGCACAGACCGCCGTGTGTCAAATTGAGTTCGACACTGTAGCTCTGTCTGTCACTAGCCGCCATGAGCTTATGGCGCTTAAGCGTTTCCACATCACTTAAACCAGCATCCTCGCACCAGCATGCATGCACCATGCCCCCAACAACCATTGCTGATCTGACCTTGGTGTGGCTGAGCCACTAAACCGTTGCCATAGACCTTGCGGCCGGAAAGCGTTTTCTTCTTCAACAACCGTTGTTGCTGCTACAATGCCATGTGGCACATCCGCAACCTGCCCAGCATTCGCACTGCAACTTCATGTCAACTCTGCTATTACTGAGCTGGCATGACTTCGGATACCACTGCCGCCTCTGCTACTGTTGATGGGCCTAAAGGTATAGCAGGTACCACTGGTGGTGGTGGCGCCGGTGCTTGTGCAAACAACTCTGTTATGAGCTGCTGGGGGCTACTGCTGTGGTGGCAGATGTCCCAGGCCCGCCTGAACTCATGACGCAACTTGTCGCAACCCTCTGCACATACATTCAAGTGCGCAGCACGATGACAATAGGTTCATCTCAGTTGACAGCGGGTCTGTACACATGGGTTCTGTTGTTTTGTGCACGCAGTTGCTGAGCCCAGCATGCACTGAAAACACAATTACATGTCGTGTCCTAACATATGGTACAGCAGATTGAGCTGAGCGAAGCCACATAGCAACTGCAAGTTGAGCTACCCTGACTGGAACCTGTACATGGACCTTGATAAGTGGCTGTATGTACAAGTTATGGCTACGAGATAAACATCTCTAGAGAAATCAGCGATGTAACATGCCAGTGACCTCTAGTAACAACTTGACAGGATTGTCATGCCTGATGCCAGCTCCCATAAGGCAGAGGCCTGTTTGCTGCTAAGCACTGCTGCTGCTGTTCAAGTGGTACTTCAGGCGGTTCTGAAGCTGGTCTGTCTTTGCTTATTCACCAACAAACACTTATGATGGCAGTGCAAACTTCCAGCCTGTTGGGAATATGGGGCAAAGGCCACCACAACACATGGTTCCTTTCCTCCCCCACCTGCGTGCACTGTTCTCCCCAGGTCATGGCTCAGCTCAAAGGGATCCTCTATGCAGAACAGGTGGCGCTCCATGCCAACGCGTGTGGTCCTGCAGGGAGAGCACATTAGCAGTGTTCTGACCCCGGCTCGACATGTCAAACTTTGACAACTTTGACAGCTGCGGCAGCTGTAGTTGACACATCAGACTTCTAGCAGGAGTAGGTATGACGTAATGTGGTTGCCAGAACATTGTGTGACTGCCAAAGCGGGGTTATAACCTGTCTTCCAATTTCCAACGAGAACTCATGCACGGAAAGCAGTGATTGAGAATGCAGGGGCTGAATACAAAGGCAGCGCCACACTTGAACTCACTTCTGGCATATTACGTCAGCTCATGAAGCAGCTATCTATGCTTCTGAACAGCGGTAGTGCTTGCGTTTGTGGGAAAGGAAGTCAATCCGCAGCTGCACATGGCAAGTACTGGATACATTCATGTACATACTGGGCCTCGTAGCCTGGTAGCCTGGTTGCGATCTACTGCAAGAAAATGTGCAGACGGAGGTGCCTACCAGCTCTTTTCACCGCAACCAGGGTCTGATGGCCGTTTCAAGCATGTGTCAGACCTCACACTTCAGATAAAGAACACAAGACAGCAACCAGTAACACACAACATTTTAAAGAGAACACTCACCAGCTTTTCATGGCCTTGGTTAGCACGCGACTGCTCCTGATTGTGACCACCGTCCGTCTGTAGTCGTGTTGATGGGCCCAGTAGTAGAAGAAGCTCAATAGCAACTGAGCAACACTCTCTGTGTTGGCAGAGCCAAAGCTGGCCAGTGCTGGGATGTCATCATTGTAGTCACAACACCAGGTGCCTGCAGAGCATCACGGAATAGGAATCAAAGCAATGGTGCTACATATCCACCCATGTTGTGAGATAATTGAGCCACCTGACTATCGTCCGTTGCAAAGCTTTTGGAAAGATTTACAACTGGGCTTTTTCTTACTTTACAATATTGAGAAGGGAAAACTTGATGTTTGTTGCAGGCAGCAGACCTTCCCTACGAGGTAATCTTCCTGGGCGCTTCAGGAGCAACCCAGGTCATGGCTCTACCACTAACCAAGTCAGCAGCACAGTGCTTGCTGCCATCCAACAGATGGTTACTGCCGGTGCGTTTTGTTTTGCATCAAGGCCAGCATGCGGAAAAAAAGCAGGCTCCGTGACTTGGAGGCCTAACCTCTCAGGAGCACATTGTCGTAACAGATGGTTCCTACCAGTGCATTTTGTTTCCAATGAAGGCCAAGGTGCTTGAAGACCCAGGCTCAGTGGTTTGGAGGCCTTTACACCTCTGTAGCTGCGACTATGGAAGCAACTTGTCGTAACACATCCTCGACTGAAGTTGCAAGCGAGTACAGTCGTGTAAAAAGGACACTGACGGATGGCAGACACCGGATATATTTGCACAAGGCAGTTTTGATATCTGCACATGCTCTGGAGCCACTGAATTCAGATTGGTGCTTCAGGTTCCTGAACCCAAATCGAAGGCAGAGCAATGCATAACACTGTAGTTGCAGCCCGCAGCTGTTGCACATCTTACCAATGGTTCGCTGATGCGTGAAAGGCTGCAGCTCTTGCAACACAGGCAGGACAGGCGGGCTGCGTGCTTGTAGGTGTGCAATGCACAGCAGCACATAAGCATAACTGCTCAGGGTCCCTACATACGCCTCATTGCACCGACGACGCTTGGCCCTGCATGGATGAATCACCAAATGTGAGCGACATGTGGGTCATGGTGTGCACACGTGGCTGGACCAGAGCTAAACTGTTTCTCGGACCCATCTTGACAAGCAACAACTGCATCCGCAAGCAGCACACCTTGGCAGTCATGCGGATGTGACCACAGGGGGATGCCATAATTATGTTTATAAACAAGACTCATGACTGAAAAATGCCAATGGTTACAAGATGCGTTTTACATCTTGCAGACAGGTGTTGCAGTAGCTATGATGCACAACATGAGCTACTGGGTTAGGGAGCAGTGAAGGCTTGAGTGCAAGGCATGCATGGTGCTTATGATTACGGTAGGGAATGTGAAATCGCCCCGACACACACATTACCCTCCCTTAACTTATGCTAGCGCTCTCTTGAAAGCGCTATGCGAAGCTCATTCATTCACTCATTCATTCATTCCTGCTTATGACGTGTCGTTACTGTTGACTTGGCTAGCCGCTGAATAGAAAATTGCACAGGAACAATCTGCCCGTCCTCATTGAGACCCTGCTGAATCCACAACTCACACCTGGAAGCTGAAGTTTCCTGCGCCTGGCAAAACAGCAAATGTCTACGAATGCAGGCGGTTAAGCTGCCCCAGTTCCAGCATAATAACGATGACAACAGGCATGACAAATTGACTCTTACCAATGTTTGACCAGCAGCACCAGCTGTCTAAGCCTGGGGTCAAGAGCGGCGTAATCCCTAAGGAGCTTGGTGTTGACCACAGCCAGACGGTTATTAACCGTGATGTCAACCTTGAATCCTGCAGCAGTACAGGTGCAGTTGGACGCCTGTCATTTGTCAATGAGGACCAACGCATGGATCACACAGCGGCGTGTAGGCCAGAATGTTGAGCAGTGCAAGCTGAGTAAGTCAGTTGATTGCACGTCACCGGCGTATGCTTGTCATTTTTGAGTTTGAACCCGGTCAATTCATTGCAATCCCGTGCCTGTGCTTAAAGCTAGCAGCAGCATCAATGCATTGCTAGAAGGTCAACCATGCCTTGTGCGCAGGGATGGGGCTGAAACAGGAATCATGGTAGATGGTAGCCAGAGCTTGGCTTCCTTTCAATTCAGATTGTTACACGGGAGAGCTCGATGTGTTACATGGGAGAGCTACCAACATGTACTTCGCTCACCAAGCCACGCTACTGTCGTAACCTGGCTTTGCTTCGCATAGGCCAGAGACCAGGAGGCCCAACATGTTCATGCGCCCTCCACGTCTAGGCGAGCAAATGGGTACCCGTGGATGATAGATGAGTACAGATAACAGGGCGTCTCAGACCCCGCTAAAGACAGCCTATTGCTTACGATGAGGTACACGGCGTCTCAGACCGCACAAAAACGAATCCGGCTGTCAGACCTCACCGCTGAACGAGTCGTCGACCGTTCAAGCACCGCAGACCGCAGTAACTGACGGCAACACAAAACGCAGCCGCCCCGCGGGGCGGCCGCCCCCCCCCCCCTCCCCTGACGAGAAGACCTGCGAGCAGCCAAGCCTGATGAATTAAAGGGCGTCTCAGACCGCGTAACAACGGACTCGAAAGGAAATAGCATGCAGGTGCTGATGCATGAAGAAGATGCAACATGTACGTCAAGAAGTACAGCACGCTTCAGGCATAGCTGCGATCAACAAAGCGAGACACTTGGCAAGCTGTAGGCACAAAAAGCATTAAGGTGCGGCCCACCTACGCGCCTGCAAACACCGCCAGAAAACGCCGGTTCGATTTGTTACATGGGAGAGCTACGCCGGTTTCGATTCGAATCGATTTGTTACATGGGAGAGCTACTTCGCTCATGAAGCCACGCTACAGGGCTACCCCCGCCGATATACGTGACCTGGCATCCAAAACCAGTGATGCCACCTCATGCAAACTCCACAACGGCACAACAAGTGCTGAGCCTATACCAGACGACATGCGCATAGAAGGACGAGCTATTGTGCACAATTAATTATGTGGCATTGCTTCGCATTAGGCCAGAAGCCAGGAGGCCCAACATGTTCATG
>NSMO01002556.1:0-11724 GCA_002588565.1 Coelastrella sp. UTEX B 3026
AGCAGATACGTCACCATCTAAGACAGTACTATTTACAATCCAATAATAGCATAATCTGGACCGAAAGGATAGAACAGATGGAAACCAAGTCAAGACAATCGGCCGTGTTGTGTTGCTAAGACGAACTCTTGCCTAGGAAGTGTCAAATACACCGTTGCAAGCTAGATTGGACGAATCATGCAAGCTGCCGGCAACCACCAGGGCATATGCTGCTGTGCTAGCACAAAGATGGAGTCAAAACTTACCAGCAAAAGCCAGGCCCCAGCTGTTGGCGTGAAACATTGGCACCACCATGAGCACGCTGTTGGCAGAGCCCAAACACAGGGCATCCGGCTGGGTCACAATGAAGGAGTGAAGGAAGTTGCTTCTGTGGGTATATCGCACACCCTGCAGCAGCAGCATGCAGATGCAGCTTACACGGCCCTTGTGACCTGCTGTGGTAGCTGAACAAGCTTTGAGCGCTGAAGGTACTGGACTGCAGCACGTGTAACAGGGAAAGCGACTTTCATGCCATGGCTGTGTGTTATGGGTAAACTTTACTCATAGTATGTCAGTGCTGATCTGCCTTGCCTGCCCTGCCCTGAAATGCCTGCAATCTGTAGGACCGAGTTGCGATATCCACATAGGGGCAGTGTACCATGCGCAGAGGTAATATTAATTGCCACTCAGTGGCATATGCAAGACAGCTTCTTGCAGTCTAGGCACTTTACTCAACTTAAGGGCAAAGTAGGAAGTGCAATCAAACATGGAATGCGCCGAGGGCCCACCTTTGGATTGCCTGTTGTCCCAGATGTGTAGCACAGACCAGCTGGTGTGTTCTCATCCAGCTCTGGCCACTGGAAGTCCCTCAGCTGAGCGACACAGTTGTCTATCAGCTCCTCATAGCACAGCAGCTTGCAACCTGCCAGGTCACCTGAGGCCTGGGGCATGTGCTGCCTGCAGTCACACATGCATGCACAAGGAAGGGCCACTAGTCAGCTTCAATTTCATCTTTTCACCCCCATAACACAGCAATTCACAACTCTATGTCACCTGAGGCTTGGGGCATGTGCTGCCTGCAGTCACACATGCATGCACACAGCAAGCACCTCCTTGGATCGAAGGCAGGCAAAGGATGTAAGGTAATAGTGCAGGCTGACTTGCTGCAAGCTGTAAGCACAGTGACACCAATCAGGCGTACGACGTGGTATCGCTTGCAACACCCGTGGCTGGATGAGTGCCTCTGCTGACGCCCATGGGCGGAACAGCATGCAAAAGCACAAGCAACACAGCTTGCCAAATGGCTGAGCATCATACCTGTCTGTCAATACAATGACAGCTTCAAGACGTGGTAGCTGCTTCCAGATACGTCCGATGATTGGCAGGAATGTGAGATCCACCATGATGAGCTTGTCTTGACCGTGATCAGCTATGTAGGCAATGTCTTTGTCACTTAGACGGGGGTTCAGGGTGTGGCACACTGCGCCAATGCCCATGATGCCGTACCTGCAGATGACAGTAATGTATTAAAGCGCTGTGGTATATGAGTTTCTGCTGCACCTGCTTGCTCTTGAGGGTGAGCATGCAATGCGCCAAACCCCAGCAGCTAACCCCTGCTGCCTGGCTTGTTCTTGAGTCTGTTCACAGACTGCATAGTGGCTTCATCGATCAAGCAAACGGTACACGACGATGTATCGTGACTGGCTCAACGGAGGTTCATAAACACAGCTCCTGTACTAGCCTTCTGGAGCCTGTGCTGCTGTGCACCTCATTGGAACAAACGATGAGCAACCGAACGGTGCAGCAACAACCTGCCCGCCAGCTTAGGTGCTAGTGTGCTCTCAAGTTGCTTACCATGCCTCCAAGTGTCTTGTTGTGTTCCAAGCTAGGGTTCCCACCACATCGCTGTGCCTGCAGCAGAGGCAACACAGGACTGCCATGTGCTAGACTGGACCAAGCAACACAGCCAACTCACAAGCACACGCGTCTAACGAGAGCAACGAAATTACTCTTTACACTGGTAGCAACAGGTGCTATCGGCCAGCGACGAACTGGGTATCTGCATGCCGAGAACCAACCTGACCCCCAACTGCTGCAGTGCAAGTGCACAAAGCCTGCTGCGCCTGTCCAAGTCCTGGTAGCTGCTGATTAGTATCGGGCCTTCGACCGTTCTGCATACTATCTCTTGGTTTGGATGCCACCGCGCTGCGTACTCTAGCACACGATTTACAGTGAGACCCCAATGCTGCATAGCTCCCTCCATCGTGAATGCCTCGGCACGCTTTGTGCAGTATATGGTGCCCAAATCACTCGTTCCAACACGCGAAGCACGATATCAACCGAAAGGATTTGCTATCAGCCCAATGCAGCTTCACAGCCTGCCACAAGTGTGACCTGTTGAGTCACACCCTCCGACAGCGCGCAAGCCTCGTTCCAAGGCGCAACCCAGGCTTACAAACAATTGGGGATTGCACGTTGAGCTGGTTATAGCTGTATACGACGGGCTGGCGCCTCCACTGCTAAGGCTGTTACTATTACATAACCCTGTACAATCACATAACAGGCTGATACTGCACTACAGGTTCGCCCTTGAGCCAGGGTGCACACTTGCTCACCTTCTGCAAGCTTAACAGATCCAGCAGCACCGCGCTTGTACATTTTGCACAAGCTTGTCTGCTGCCTTGATGGGATCAGTGCACAGTTGGTGACCTGGTGTGCCAGGCTGTTGGCAAGTGCGCAGTGCTATTCAGTGGGGTCATCTGCAGGCACAAACGGCGCCTCCTCCTCCTGCTCGCTGCCACTGTTGCTGTTGCCACTCCCAAATGACAGCCTGTCGTATCCTGACACGCTCAGGCCTGAATGCAGGAAAGCCCACAGCTCCTCTGCAAAGGTCTGTGAGAGCGGTGGCTCATGTAGGAAGCTGCTTACTGCCTGTGATACTGCTTCTATAAAGGCATGGTATGCCCCATACACGGGACTGATAGCTGGGCCTTTGCACCTGCAACATTAGGTACAAGCATACCATTACAAGTGTATCAGCAATGTGGCAGGTACCCCAAATGTCCACTGTTGTGTGAGACCATCAAACAACATCGCAATGATACAGTGGCATGCTGCAGGAATCCTATGCTCTAACCAGCCAGCCAGAAACGGGCAACAACCCCGCCAATCTGGGAGTTGTTCGCACCTTGCTTTTGACTGTTTGGCCGACAATGCCTTGAGGCTTCCCAGGACATGTTGTGTGATCAAGTCGACATCTTCTTCCAACAGCACAGCCTACATGCGGTAGAGCATGAATGCTACCGTGGTTCCAAAGGGGTACATCAGGCAATATGTGTTGCAAACAAGGCCACAACCGCGCGTGCATCCAAAGCAGCGTTAGGTCCAGCATCTCAGGCTGTTAGCCAAGGGAAGCCATACAGCTGTCGCACTTGAACCACTGATCTGCCAGAGTTATCGGAGTACGCCAATCATTCTGCTGTACGGATATTGTACCTGTGTATTCATTTGTACGTCAGGGCTCAGCTTCCTATTAAGTCACTGAGAAGCCTGGATGTTCTGTGAATAACACAAACGCAACGCAGCCAGCAGCTGCTCATCACCTGCAGATCTCGGGTGATGAATGTGGCTGTTTGCGGGTTGGTGGGCACTCGTGGTTGCGCTCGTTTGATGGCTTGGGCCTGGATAGAATACATCATGACAGCATCACTATTGTGCCCTGATCCGCAATGCACACTGCAATCCTTTCCTCATGCTGTGACAGCACTCCTCTACATCAGTGCCCATACGTTGTGTGACAGTGTGTAGTGCTCAGCTGAACTACAGCATGCTGCAGCTGTCTGCACAGGCACTGCCATGCCACTACATGCAATTGAGAGCTTGGCATGCAGATGTACACATGTTGACAGCGAGAGCAACACAGCGACAGGACCATCCTGCTGATATGGATAGCTAGTGCTCAGTGATAAACATGATTAGACAGTTTGCTTCTTGACCATGCAGCACCTGCGAGGACTCTTGTCGCCCAAGGTCACTTGGTGTCGCCAGCCGAGTAAGGTATAGTGCCCTTCTGCGGTTGTGTGCAGCTGTTAATGGCAGTGCTGCATCATTTGCGGCTTGTCCAGCTGTTGCAAGCGACCTGCAGTACCACAATGCTTGCTCATCTGCTGTTCCTGAGGTTCAAGTACCAGAGGGTAATCCAGGCAGTTGCAGCACCTGTAAGAGCTGCCTACGCAATCGTATATAATGTGCGTGTAGGGAGCCTTGCACAAGGGGCACAAGCAAGTTGTGGCTTCTTGGTCGACTGACTTGTGCTTCTGCTGAGATTCTGTCCACCGTTGTATGCAGGTGAAGCAGTACCGGTGGAAGCAGGGGTATATGTAAGACTCATTGTGAAGATCAATTCGGTTTAGGCAAATGGCACACTCCATCGGTACTGGACACTTGCAGCACAGAACAGGAACACTACTGGTCCAGAGCTCACAAGCCAGTTCAGGAGTGCGTTGCAAGACAACAGCCTCCGCATGCGGTTCTGGCAGGGAGAGCGCACCAATGGGCACCCAGCCTAGTGCCCTCAGGTTGGCAGAGTGGTAAAATTTTCAGGAGCTGAATCGGCCCTAACACAAGTCAAAAGTTGCAGACAGATAGGCTGCAGAGACCCGCATGTCTCTGCCACAATGGTCGGCTTCTCCCCGTTATAAAGTACGAAAGATGCGGTTGCTTCCCAAATGCTGACGCTCCCCCGTTGTTACTGCCATGGCAAAGCGGATGGCCTTGATCGGCGACTTGCGCATGAACTGAACGGTCTACATGGATCTTGCAGCGTTAGTATCTGATAAGCAGTTGCTGGCCGGCTTGACGCGCGAGTATGAACTCCTGAGAGCCAGCAACGGCAAGTTCACAATGATTGCTGCTCTCAGCGACTCAGTGCCGTGTTAACTGATAATTTGTCATCCTGCAGCTTCTATAAACTATGAGGAGTGGATATCAAGGCGTTTGCAGCTTGCAGCTGCATCCAAAGGCATTCGTGTGCATCATTCAGCAGCACTGCCTGCTGTTACAGGGCTGAATGCAGCACTTGCCCAGCACCTTGACAGCAGAGAAGCCGGCAGCGGTATCAGTAAGCCTCACCAATATATCCTGGCTCCAGATAGCCGTATAGGTACGTTCGGCAATGGTAGCTTGAATCTTATGTTCGGGATGCAAGCAAACAACAGGCCCCTGGGTGCTTCAAATGCCCTGACCACACAGAGCTTTTTGATCAACATGATCGCCCTGCTTAAATTATATGGGTTGTGCCTACCTTCTAATACATGTTTGTCAGTGCAGGCGCCAAGCTGCCGTCTGATGCTGCATGTCAGCAGGCAAGACCACACTCAGCTCATGGAGCAGCGGTGCAACGTGGGCAGCAAGAGGCCAATGTAAGTTTCGCTCCAGCTTCATCGTGTTGAGCCAATAGGTGCTTCTGTATAAGCAGCGATGTACCAAGAATCGGCAGACACAGATGGACTGACAAGGAGATGCAATCCTGTTGTAGGTGTGTCCATCACAAGGCCATCAGCAGCTGACTGAAGCAGGTCTTCAGGTTGTAAGCGGAGCTGCACCGTACTGGCCTGCTTCCGAGACCCATGCCTCTGCCAACTTGCTACCACAGGCAAGCTACCACAACTGTGGCTTTCATAAAGGCGTTACTGCATTGCCAAATACTGCTATCTGCTTCCCGCAGCACCATTTGACTGGCCCCACGCACTGGCGGGTTGCCTACAACACACTTGTATCCTTGCTGTGTAGGGTGCCCCGGGTCGAGCAGCCACTCAGCCCCAGTGGGTAGCAGCAGCCAAACTGCAGTCATCCCTGCAGTCGAGCGGTGTGGTGCCGCTGATGCATGCAGCAGCAGAGCGAGACAGAACGCTTGCTGCCACATCAGCGCTGGTGCGCCAGCAGATGGCGCTTGGGAGCCAGGGAGGTGCCAGCACTTTTTCCTGGAAGCAGCTGTACCTGCAGCAGCAACAGCATCAGCAGCAACAGCAGCTGGATCCTGATGTTGGACGCAGCAGCCTGCTCCAGGAGGCCCCAGTGTTTGATGCAGCTGCTTCTGCTCAGCAGCAACCACATGCTGCTGAGCGAGCATACCCTGCAGCAGGTGTCGTTCCTGCAGCTGCACCGGGGCAGCAGCAACAAAACACAGAGCATTTGCACCAGCAGGAAGCAGAACTCCTGAATGCAACAGCAGATGCGGCAGCAACAGCAGTAGCTGTGCAGCCAGCTTCAACGCAAGCTCAGCAGCAGCAGCAGCAACAAGGGCAACCCCCACAGCAGCAGCAACCACTACCAGAGGCTGTAAGTAACTCCTGGCTCCTGAGATCGGTGCTGCAGCCCCACAACGGCAGGCCCAAAGCTGCACCTGGGGCCTCAGTAGGTGAGCCAGCTGCACCAGGGATGGTCAAAACTAGGAAGGCAGTACGTTTATAGTGTAAACTGCTGCTTTTGTATGTAAGGATGGAGCTGCAAAAACCCAGCTCATGTCCAGTGCACTTGTGGGGGTGATGTTTCATACAGCAGCAGCAGTAGCAGCAGCAGCATTGAAGTAGTTGGAGCAATGGCACAGAGACTCCATACTCCTTCTTGTTTGCCTCGGAGGTTAGTTTTGAGGTCAACAAGAAGAAGTTTGGAGTCTCTGTGCCATTGCTCCAACTACTTCAATCCCTCCAGGGCATGCAATGCAAAGTTTGAGAAGAAGCACCTGGAGGCAGCAGTCAAAACTGCCCAGTTGGACAGCTGCCGCAAGTATGTCTGCATGCAGGTTCAGGAGTAAGAAAGGTTGCATTCTCATGCATGTGCTGCTGTGTGTGCACCACCACACATGCACTGGTTCGCAACCAGCACTTGTCACTATGGTCAGATGCCAAGCACACCTTTTTCTGCGCGTGCGCCGGTCTTGTTGCATGCAGACAGACCTGCAGCTCCTGACTTTATCCGCATAGCCGGGGAAGCAGGCGTGAAACCTGCCAAGCAGCCGCAGCAGCAGCAGGAGGCAAAGCAGCCTGGTGCCAGCGATAGGCGCAGCCAGCTAAAAGCAGCTTTGAAGCAACTGCTAAGCAGCAGCAATGGCACAGGGCAGCAGCAAGCAGTACAGGGCGTGGTTGGCTTGCTGCAGGGGCTGCTGGGCCAGCAGCAGCTGCAAGATCAGCAGGGCATGTTTCACGGGCAGCAGCAGCAGTTGCAGGAGATTGCTGTGCAGTTGGAGAGACTGCTGCAAGGGCTGGGCAACAAATCAGCCAAACAGCAACGCCAGCAGCATCGACAACAGGTGAGAGCTTGAATTGCATGCAGATGACAGGTACAGAAGCTCAGCTCTGCTTGCTGGCGTTGAAGTGTGGTTGAGTGGTGGAATCGCTCACCTGTGTGTGCTACAGCAGCTCCCTTGCATGAGCCTAGCAGCAGGGACATGCTTCATAAGCTCCTCATGCCAACAAAGTTCAGGACTTATGTCTGTGCAGGATGAGAATGCAGTACCGTGGGAAGGCATGTCAGATGGTTACAGCCCGCCTCATAGCAATGCAAAGCAGCACCTGCTTCAACGGCAGCAGCAACGCCAACAGCGGCAGCTACAGAAAGCTGCATCAGCAGTAAACAGCCCAGAGGGTCACAAGAAGCCCCACAAACAGCAGCAGAGGCGGCAGCGGGAGCGGCCTGCTTGGCAGTCTGAGGTGTATGTGCCGCCACCTGTGCATCTGCTGAAGCGCAAAAATGCTGGGTTTGCAGATGCCTGGGGAACACCAGCAGACCGCAAACTCCCTCCAGGTTGGTGTGAGGCTGATCAAGACTGTAAACTGCATACATGTTGGTGGATCCTGGTTGCTGTTGTTCTGTACTGCTGTTGTTTGGCGTCAATTGCAGCACCCACAGGAACCTGGTGCGCATGGTACAGGTGATATTATGGCGGTACATTATGGCGGATATCAAGGAGCAAGAGTGGCCGTATGCCGTGTGTGCAAGCGTCTCTGACAGCAGCAAGCTGCATTGTCATGCAGCTGGTGGCGTGGTCACCAGCTGTTCAGCATGGGTGACCGCATTGCATTTGTGTCAGGCAAGTCCACATCTCTTATGCAGACAAGGAGTCTGAGCCATCAAAAGGCAACTCACACACCATGCAGATCTAATCTCTGCTCCAAGCTGAATCCTGGTGCACGATGATATCTCCCCTGCTGTGTGACCTGCTGATTACCTGATATGCAGTGAGGCCTATTTCAGCCAACAAAAGCAGACCCTCATCAGCCAGCAAAGCAGGCCAGCGGCCCAGACCGCAGCAGGAGCCCAGCCGCAGGCAGCAGCAGCGATCGCAGCACGGCCCCAGCGGCCAGCATATAGATGAGAACAACAATCTTGGCTTTAACACCTACACCAGCACCAGGCGGAGCTTGAGTCCTGTGCATGAGTCTAGCAGTGAGCAGCTGTATGCCCGTGACTTGCTGGCTGCTGCGGTCAAACTCAACAGCAGCAGCGCGGGAGGCTGCCAGCAGCAAGACCGGTCCAGCAATGCTGCTGAATCAGCACCAACAGCAGCAGCGCCAGCAGTGCGTGCTCCCCAGGGCCATGGACACCATGCATGGGGCTTCAATGGCTTGAGTGCTGGTCAAGTGCAGGGTATTGAACAGCAGGTACAGCAGCAGCTGCAGCAGGAGAAAGAGCAGGCAGAAGCAAACAGGTGACACCCCCTTGCGATGCGATATTGCCATCACAGTTGCAACGCGCCAGATAATCGTCTTATTTGTGCTCTGCGTAACCTGGGAGAGTCTGTGCAGTCCGCCGCTCCTTGGATCACTGCTGCGAATGATAGAAGTGCCATCAACTGCACCAGTGGTTACATGGCGAGCAGGCCTAGGCCAGGATGCATACCATCGCCAAAAGGTGGCTGATTCATGCCGCCACTCCACATATCGTGCCGCCTTCTCCACTTATCACAACAAGATTGTATCTGGACTGAAAATGAACTTGCAGGCTGACACGCCTGGAGGAGACAGCCTCACACATATTAGGTGTCCTGGGCCGGCTTGAGCAGCAACTGCAGCAGCCAACACCAACAGTAGCAGCAGGCACCGCCAATCATGATGCAGCAGCACCAACAGCAGCAGCAGGAACCGATCCGCTTATGGAGCCACATATCATGGCTGATTTGCTGCAAGCACTTGAAAGGATGGATGCGCAGGAGCGAGAGATTCGCAGCAGATGGTTTGCCAAGTGTGAACCGCCAGCCGCTGCAGCAGTACGCAGATCAGCAGATGTGAGAAATATGGTGCGTGATTTTACTCTGATTGTTTGGCATCGAGCAAATTCAAACAGATCTCAGCAGTGCAGCAGCACTTGGAATACTTGCCACATGTACGGCTGCATGCATCATCATCTGAGTGTCTGGCACAAAGCACTTCAAACAATGCCAGCAGTGCAGCAGCACTGTGAACAATTGCCACACCATGCAAGGCTTGGCTGCATGCAACATTTGATTGTTTGGCGCAAAGCAAATTCAAGCAATTACCAGCAGTGCAGCAGCACTGTGAATAATGGCCACACCATGCATTACTTCCTTTGCTGCTGAGCTTCAAACACTTAGCCTAAGCTGGGAGATCCCATCTCACAAAGTTATTGCTGTCGGAGTGCCTATTCTGTCTTATCGCTTGTGTTTGCTTGTCTGATTGCAGCAGAGCTCTGTCTCTGAGACCAAAGAGGATATGTTGAAGTCGCAGCCGGCTCAAGCACCAACAGCAGAAGCACAAGACCACATAACAGCAGTGGCAGCTGGCAGCAGCAAACAGCACACCGGGCTCGATGCACTCGCAAAAGCAGCTACAGCAAATGCAATCACCCCTCACAGCCATCAACAGCAGCAGCAGCAGCAAGAGTGTCTGGGCAAGGAGACACTCAGATCCATCAAGGCCGGTCGCAGAAAGTTCCTGAAGCACCAGGCTGCGGTAGACGGCCAGCTGGAAGTGCTGCATTCAGAGAGCCCTAGCCCCACATTTGGCTTCAGCGCTGGTGCTGCAGCTGCAGAGGCAACTGCAAGTGGCAAACATGCTCAGGCTGGCAAGCAGAAGGGACCAAAGCAGCAGTTGCAGCCAACACTGGTGGTAGAGGCAGTAGCTGATTTGTTGCTTGATGAGCTGCTGTTAGACCAGGTGCAGGAGCTGGATGGCTTTATGGATGCGTTGTGTGATCAGCTCTTTGAGGAAGAGTTTATAGATGCATGATTCGTTTTTTTGACTTCCATACCTAGGCTTCACCCAAAATAGCACCTGTTGGTCATCAGGAACACTTCCATCAAGAACCAATGTCGTCAAAAACGACTGTTGCTGGTAACGATTGTCAGCGCATGTGCTAGTCAACTGCGGTGCTGCATGTGCCTGTCACCTTTGTCGTAGAGTGGTATGTTTCAATGTGCAACCGAATAAAGGTGGCAGCAGCCGGCTGTAGTCATGACCAGGCTCTGACCCATCCGATTCTAGACATGTTCTGAATACAACTGCTGGACACAACTACCCTTGGCATTGTGGCACCCCAACAGCTTACACTTCAATAAATGCTCCACAGAGTCTGTTTGCTACTACCACCGGGTGAACCAGACTTCCAGCAGATTGCGAGCCCGGCTACTGCTGCCTGCTGCAACTGAGAGCAAGAAAGACATGGTTCAACTGGAGATGTATGCTGTTGTGGAATGGTTGCAAGATGGCTGATCGCGATGCTCCGGAGATTGCCGGTATGTGACATTATTTTGATGAGACTTACTTGCTGACCGCCACACAATAGCATATGCAATACACGCTGCCCCTAGCACAACTTGAAGTAGCCGTGCTGTGACCAGCTAGCCCAACATTTTAGATGCTGGTATGCCTGTCAAACCCAGCCACTGCCAGATAAAGCACTACAAATGTTGCTTGAAGCAAAGACGCCGCAGGCACAGGCCGTAGAGAAGAGATGTGCACAGACTGTGTTCCTGATGAGCCATTCCCAAGGTGATGTCTGTGACAGTATACAGCAGCCATCCACTGGGCCAGCCACCTCTTCTCAGGTGCATGAGACAGCTGCCCTCAGAGGGCTGGTAGCTAAGCCTTGCAGGCGTCCTTGATGGCAAGCACCAGTCCAACTTGGTGCCAACAAGCCATGAATAATGTATTGTACATGTCTGTACAACTGCTACAAGGCTGTCTGTACAATGTCTGTATATTGTCCGTACAATGCTCGACCTTGCTGAAACGCGCGAAATGTTTGCTGAGATCATGCAGTTATTGGTTACTGCCCCAAGTCACTAAGCAGCTGCGCCAGGTCAGCCAACTGGGACTTCATCCGTTCTAAGATGGGCTTCACAGCGTCTATTTCTGCTCTGCTCCTTAGCTGGCCATCTAGCTGCTCGATGCCCTCGACGACGGTACGGACAGCCTGGCAGCAGCGGCAACAGCAACCAAGAGCGGCTTCGTTGCTGAGCCAACAATGGCTTGAGGACATTGTGAACACGGGCAGCATGGGTGCAAGAAGTTGCACAGCTGGAGTTTGAACGTCCTTTGTAGCAGCCAGGATCGGTAGGAGTGGCAGCCAATACAGCCAATGCATATTCAACTCGGACGACAGCATGTGCAGTAACCACAGTGATGGTATATCAGCTCCCGCAGGTGCCTGTAAACCCACCTCTGGTTTCACTACCCTGTACATTTCCTGGCCATATGCCAGGTCCATGCGCATGGTCTTGAATGAGCC